>BSUD01000349.1:146336-194379 GCA_033239045.1 Fagopyrum esculentum
ATATATATATATATATATATATATATATATATATATATATATATATATATATATATATATATATATAGTTAAATAGTAGTCATTTAACTTTGTACATAAATAAGCATATTTTTAGAAGGGTCAACAAACTATTAAACTTACTCAATCGAAAAAAAAAGGCTTTAAAAAACAAGACAATTTAACATAAGATGGAGTGAATTAATATATGTAGGTTTAATGCCACCAAAAAAAAATATATGTAGGTTTAAACTTGACTCAAATTTTAAAATATTAAATTTACAATTTTCAATATTACCCGACTAAAATCTAGCATGGTTATCAATCCTACAAAAGTATTCGATTTTAACTGATTTATCTATAGTAATAAGATTTTTTAAAAAATTGTAGCTATTAAATTTTGGTTGATTAAAGTCTCGGTTTAAAGTATTTATATTAAAAAAATATAAAAATTTCAAAGCAACATTCTTGATACACAGCTTAATAAAATATATGAGAAGAGCATAATTTAATAAATAATGTAAGAAAGTTTGCACCTAATCGATATGATTGCAGATTTGTATAATATTTGATAAACTTGGTGCACACCAACATTGTAGGCTTGTAGCTCTCGTGATCACTTAAATTATGTGTTTTTGGACAGAAATGAAATTGGTCTTATCTATCCATAATGTACGTGTACCTTCATAGCAATTATGAAGTTCAAATCTAGAAACAAAAATATAATATATTGGTTTGATTCTATCAAATTTTCAACTTGATTGTCAAAACAAATCAATAAACTCTAGTTATTTACGATAAAAATAATAAGTATATCATCTAATTTGATCCTAGTATATATAAAATTGGTGGGTTATTCATCGTATTATTAATTGGTTTTAGCATGAAATTCTCAAGACGTATGTGCGTTTGTATGTACATGGCTTTCACTCCGCGCTCTATTTGCATCGGCTTTAATATGATATTGGAGCGATTAATCTCTATTCGGCCCACGATCCTAAATTGTGGGCAAATGTCAACTTTGGAACGCATATGTGTTAGGCTAGCTTTGACGTAATGCACATTTACGCTCGTATGCGCACAACCTCCGCTCTATTATCTGTCTGTATCGGTTTTTAACAATTTATAATTACTTTCAATAAATTTAGGATTTTTTTTACTGTAAGAATTTTTTTTTAAAAATAAATATACTACTTAAATTATTCATTAAAAATATTGTTTTCATAAAATCAACATAGAAATTACTTTGAAATATTTTTCACCTTATAAAATGAGTTGTTATTTTTAAATTTGATAGAACTAAATAAAAAAGAAAAAGCAATACTATTTTTTTTTCCTAGAAACATAAAAAAAAAAATATGAAAAGACATAAATTGTAATGTGGGAATAATGTGGGATAAACGTAATAAAAGGCGGTCCCTGAGCCACCAAATATGGGCCGCGTAAAATTAAGTCACCGCCGTACAATACGCCGTGCCGACACCCGCCATTTGATTCTCCCACACGTGCGCTTTCACACCTTTCACGGCTACGCACACGTGTGCTTTCAACCTCTCCAACAAAACTTGTACCTTTAATGTACTTCACCTCAGAATTTTAACCCCCTTAGGACCAAAACTTTGACCAATTATGTTTATAAGATAAATATTTGTGACAGGTAAGAGCATGTACTAGGAACATAATATGTTTTATGAATGGTTGTACCAAAAGTCACCACTAATGAGTGTCATTTCAATTTGGTCATGTTTTATTAGTTTCATAGCTAATATATGTTCAAATTACTCTGAAAATACCTGTTACGAACAAGAGTTGATTAAAAGATCACACCAATCTCGGCCTTATGCGCATGTATGTTTGTATGCACACGATCGCTACTCTGATGGCCTTTAACACATATAAGGACGATTAGTCTAATCGGGCCGTCGATCCTAATACGTGGGTGAGTTGACTATAAAAAGAAGAAGAATTAATTAGGGAAATAGGAGCCCTTGAAAATTTTTTTTGCAAACTAGGTCTCTATTGAAGAAAAAATAGGTATGAAAACTAGAAAATAGGGGCAATAATTTCTCTAATTGAAATGATGGTAATTAGATGTTTACATTTGATTTAAATATCTTTTTTACATGTTTACTTTTCATTTTTGGTTAATGTAGCTAGTTTGATAAAATTTTCAAGTTCATGAATGTTTAATTTTTTTGGTTGACATTGTTTTCGTTACCCAAGTATGAATTGTAGTATTTTTCTAATTATTAGGTACATGTTTATTGTTTTTGTGTTATGGTTCTTATTGTTGAGTATGCTTAAAGTGATTTTTTTTTGTATGTTTTATGGTTACCCAAACTGTGTTACAATGACCAAATGTCATTTGGTATTGATGTTTGTGTACAATGTTGATTTGTGTAAATTTTGATTATGACAAATTCAAATTGGGTATGATTTTATACGTGTATTGGCTTTGTAGTATATTTCTTATTATTAAGTATATTTAAAGTGAGATCGTGAGTATGTTTTATAGTTACCCAAACTGTGTTATAATGATCAAATGTCAAACGGATTTTTGGTAATGATCAAATGTCATTTGATATTGATGTTTGTGTACAATATCGAGTTTTGAAAATTTTGAGTATGACAAATTTAAATTGAGTATGGTTTTTTATTAAGTGATGTTTAAATTGAGTATAAATATAAAATATTATCTATTTTATGGATATCGTTTTATTTTGATATTTGATTTTTTTGGTATGCTATTTTTGAGTATGTTTATGTACTTTGAAAAATTTATTTTTGGGTATGATTGTGATATTATTTGAGTAAGCGGATTTTTGGGTAATAGATAAGAAAGTAAGATGTTGGAAATTCCTTTTTCTAATTGATGCGACATGTGAGATAGTACAACATGTCACATCCGATCGGTTGTCAAACTTTGCCCTCTTTTTGTACTATATTTCCTCTACTCTATTTTATAGGGGGGCAAAATACCAATCCCAAATACTAGAAGTCTTTTTTCTCAATTGATTTGTTTAAAAGGACTAGTTTGCCAATTTTGCCTAAATTAAACTTGTACATTACCCTCTATTATTGTCAATTGGTTTTAAGATGAAATCTTATCGAACTTATTTATTGAGGTTGAGCCTAATACACGTGTGTGTTCGACCTCTAACATGAACTTTAATCCGCCGAAATTTCACACGTGTGTTTGGTTGTGAGATAAAACAAACGTCATAAGTGAATAATACCTACATTGTTTACTATTTATATTATTTATATTATTATTTTTTTAATTATTATCGAAGGTAAAACACATTGCATGCCGTTGGATGGGAACCGACTAACAAGTTAGGCCCCGTATCCCTTCTGAATGGTAAACGCAATCCTAGCCAAAATAAAGCAAGTACTCCTACTATATCCGGGTATCCTTTAGCAACCATGCCCAATCTTTTAAGGAGCTCCACCGCGTCATCTCTCAAGTCACCAAACGTGGAAAAGGAAACCGAGTATGGAACTCGAATTGATGTGTTCCAGGAACTTTTGTGTTCGAAATGGTCGACTCGCACCTTAGTTACAATTAGAGTATCAACTCATTTAATTTATTTTCTCGGTTAAAGTCATTAATTTTTTTTAAGAGTGTGAAACAAAAAACAATCCTAAGAAATCGAAACTCGTAAAGGCGAAAATAAAAAAGCTTAAACCGAAAAAAAAAATCAAAACTCATAAACTCGAAAATTTATACTCATACGCTATAATACACAATAAACTAAAACCGTACAAAACATAACCCAATTAGGTGCATTAACTTTGGCTTAATTTTGAAAAAAACAAAAAGAGTAGACAACTTTGGTGTGTTAAAATGTGATTTGCCCATTTAATGGTGTACCATTAAATGGGTGGAACTAATTACCCCTTTTTATGTGTGTCTTAGTCTCTCCGATACGTGTTTTAGTGTACAATCTAAACCCTAAACCGTAAAATTAAAACTATAAAACAATTTATATTTATATCATAATCTAAATGTTAGTAAGAACCATTGAGATCCTAGTCTGTATCTTGACTATTTGACACTTGACACAAAGCCTTCGGGATTTCATCCTAAAACCAATTGACAATAAAAAGAGTAACCTTAATACTTATATGTTAAATACACGTAGTATCGTATTGTGATGTGGGACATTTCTACACTCAACAATATTTCACTAATGTTTAGTTTATTAATCTAATTTTACAGACACTTTGTTCAAACATCCATAAAATTGGTACCAAAAGTTTAGCTCGCACTTGAACAACCTCCCTACACATTTAATGAAAACCCACAAAGTAGATGATATGATAGCACGTTGGAAGTTAACGTCGAACCCTAAAAACTTGATGGTAGTTTGGACCATTGTGTGTGACTTGTGATGATGAATAAAACACATGAAAGAAGTGACAAAATAATGCAGGGTGTCCCTTCCCTGCACTGCACTGCACTGCACACAACGGCAGTGGAATGGAGAGGATTCCCTGCAAGTTTTCATCTTCCTAGCATCCACTTGTTTGCATATATACAACTATTTGCCAATCTTTCTTTCCCAAGAAACAATCAACCTCTTCTACTTATAGCCAAAAACTGCTACATTTTCACCTTCCTTTACTCGATCAATAGTGCTCAAAGATTCCATGCACCATGGATTGTTATACGACACGGGGTCTGTTCGAGAACCACGAGCTTATTGTAGATGAAGCTGAAACTGAAGATTATTGTAGTTGAGGCTCATTCAGTAGCTGAAATAAGTAATTGACTGAACTAACTGATTTATTTTTATAAGCTCTTTGGAGAACTACGAGCTTATGAACTGGTATAAACATAAAATTACGAAAAAGGGTATCATTTATATTATATTTCATTTTTAACTTTTTTTGTTAATATTAAATAGAGATTATAGTTATACAATATTATACAACTATATAATATAAAAATTATATAATAAAGGACTAATTAATATATAAAATTTATTAATTTAAATTTATAAGTTGGTTTTATTAAATTTATTTGTAAGTTAA
Source organism: Fagopyrum esculentum (assembly GCA_033239045.1). Taxonomy (NCBI): domain Eukaryota; kingdom Viridiplantae; phylum Streptophyta; class Magnoliopsida; order Caryophyllales; family Polygonaceae; genus Fagopyrum; species Fagopyrum esculentum. The sequence continues at coordinate 151,371 of BSUD01000349.1, forward strand.
ATTTCTAAATAATATAAAATATGCGTAAGAGTATTATGAATTTAAAGTTATTTACTTTAAAAAAAATCAAAAAAATACTTACCAATCTTTGAAAAAATTAAATGCACACAATTTAATAAGAAAACTATTCAATAATATGGATAATTAAAATTTGAAATTAATATTTGAAATTTATAAGTTTATTTTATTAAAAACATTTAGTAAGTGATTTTTCTAAACTGGTATTTTAACTTTATAAAATTTGTAGTTTAAATTTTAGGATAAGGTTTATTTCTTCACTTTATAAATTGCATTTGTGCAAAGGTTTAATTTGGAGAAATATTTTTCATTATTTAGTTTCATTTCCGTCGTCTACATCCACAAAGCTTACAAATTTGAACATTTTTCATGTACATGCAACTTGTTTCATCTAGCAAAAGTTAGCTCCCAAACACTACCCCTCATCATTTCAACTTCATCTCTTTATCTACCTTCGTCTAGTAAAAAGAGGCTCCCAAACGGACCAGTATGTGTTTAAAAGCGATTTGAGACAGAGGCGAATGTAAATCTTTAACTTAACATCAAAATGTGTCTATATTTAGCTTGCTTAGAAAATAAACGAATTTAAAAGAGTTTTTTCGAGCATGGCCGAACCTGTGTAGTTTGTGTCATATAACAATCATGCGAGGACATATGTGTATTAGATCCAAACCTAACACATAAATTAATAAAATTTCACCCTAAAATCAATCAACCATAGGAGAAACAATGCACCAATCTTATATAAGAAATTATAAATCTCTCAACTTTACATATAAAAATTTATTTTCTCCAACAGTGTATCTCTACGTCGGATCTAAATAACCTTAGTATAGAACCGTTGTTATTGAGATCATAAAAAACACGTTATCTATCAACATGAAATATCCTTCAATTTAAACTAGGGCTGCACATATGTTTAAAAGCGATTTAAGACTGAGCTTGGCAGTCACCACTGGTATTTGGCTACGGTATTCCTAAATTTACAAAAATCTATTCTAAAACCACAACCACAATCACAAATCACGACTATACTGTAATCTAATGTTCACTACACACTATTAGACCTTAGTGATGGTATTTTACCGACGAAAGAGAAACGTACATGTACATGTACTGATGTACGTATAGTTTGAATGCATGGCCAATAATGAGTAGCTAGCTAAGGTTATGTGACTGCCAAGCTTTGTCTCAGCGCCTCAAGGACTTAACCAGCAAATTAATATCCTCGATGTCTCATTGTTCCATATATATATATATATATATATATATTATGATTGACTTGAAATACGTGACAATTTACAAGCTTTGCTTTCTGTAACAGGATATGGCCCTAGATCTTCTGTTCATCGTCCATGGAGTGTTGTCTTCAATCATGCCTCCCAACGTAGCTTCTTGTATAAATCATTGCATCTACGTAGCCACCATTATAAATTACAGGAATACGTCGACAATACACCGACAAAAGTACAAGAGTGAAATAATTCTTTAACTACGTCATAATAATAACTATATAATTATATTATAAATGTTACATTGTAATGTATGTACAATTTTATAACGAAGCTACTGATTTTGGAAATATTACTTAGTAAAAACTGATTTTTTTTATATATAATAGTCTATAAAATTATAAAAACCGTTAGTATTATAAACTATTACTTGGTAAATTATAAATCATAGATTACTTGGTTGTAGATATGAAATATGAACTATCTTTTGTGAGACGATGATCTAATGAGGTTGAAAAATTAGGAATCTAATAATAATAATTTTTTTTTTTGGTTTTTGATCTTATAATTAAACAGAATAAATAAATATTATTTAACTTTTTCATATTGAAAAATTATTTTTGTTTTTGTTTTTTAAGAGAATATAGTTAGTGATAAAATAGTTGGCCTCAATATATATAGTCTGTGATTGACAAAATATAGTTATTAGTTTATTACAATAAATTTGATCAAATGTGTTATTACAAACACATTTCTTTTTTTCTTTTTTTTTTGAAATCACAACAACTTATGTATTAGCATCATCCAGCAACAACACATTTTCAAAGTGTTCAGGAAGAAGAGCTGCCATGGAGTGAGCCACTCTGTTTGAAGTCCTAGGTGCAAAGGACCATATGCAATTCTCCAGAGAACGCACCCTCCTTAAAATATAGGAAATTAACTCACCTAACAGGCCTCGAATATGTTTGCCCCCCTTAAGTAAACACACCACAGTCTTCGCATCCGTTTCGCATATTATCCTCGGCCACCCATGATCAATCGTCAACTCCACCACCCACAATATAGTGAGCCCTTCAGCGATATCAACCGTTGAAGCAGAAGGGATCAGCCTCGAAGCAGCAAGTATAGCCACACCCAAGGAGTTTCTCGCGGCTATTCCGATACCCGCTCGACCATCAAGATGAACCGCCGCATCGCAGTTGATTTTGATTACACCAGTAGGTGGTCTACTCCACCCGACAATACCAGCCCACCCTTTGGGTCCGAAGTCCGAACAATAACAGAGGTCTCCACCACCTCTTTACATAACTCTATTGTAATTTCATGAATCATCTTTGATTCATCCACGTGAACACCTTCAAAGACCCGTAGATTTCTACCCTTCCATATCCACCAACAAGCCACCATCCACTTCCGCAAGCCCTCACCCGACAGCTTGCTCCATACTTCCCAAGCCCACTGACTCACATCCGCTGACTTTTGCCCCAGTCTAGCCACGTCCGGAAAAGCTTTCCAAATCGTCCGACAATTCCGACAGTGGAGCAATAAGTGAAGTTGAGTTTCTTCCATACCACACACATCACACAAATTGGAAACGCTCACCCTACGATAGGCAAGGTTCATCCGACACGGGAGCACCCCCTTGCATACTCTCCATGCAAACGCCCGAACCGAGGGCATCACCTTAGAAGTCCATAGCCCCTTCCAGAAACCTTTCAGTTGTGGTTCCGAAGGGCCTTCCCCGCCAATACTAGTGAACTGTTGCAGGTTACAAGCCTAGTAATAACCCGACTTCACCGAATAAACCCTAGATGGGTTATGAAACCTATAAACATCATCCCTAATTTCAGACGAAAGTAAGGTAATGTTCATGATTACCTGTGCATCACAAGGTTGAAACAACTCAGTCACTACATCAGCACGCCATTTCCCAGTTGTCCAATCAATCAGGTCGATTACACGCAACTCCGCATCTGCATTGAACGGGACAACCACAAGCTTAAAAGTAACCGGCTGAGGAATCCACCCATCTTGCCATGCATAGATAGACGCCCCACTCCCCACCGAGTGACAAAGTCCCGCTTCCAGAATAGCCCGACCATGAATTAAACTCCTCCATGAGTAACTTGGTTTGTAGCCAACAACAGCCTACATGAAAGAGGAATGTGGGAAATATCTAGCCTTGAGGGGCCTAGAAATCAGAGAGTCGGGATCCGTTATTATCCGCCAACCTTGTTTAGCAAGCATTGCTAAGTTAAAAGCTTTCAAGTCTCTAAATCCCATGCCTCCAAGCTCCTTAGCATTCGTCATTCTATTCCACGACATCCAATGAATTTTCCTTTTATTATCAGTGCTACCCCACCAGAACTTATTCATAAGGGTCTCAATATCGTGACATACCTCATCCGGCATCAAAAAGCAAGACATAGTATATTGAGGAATGGCTTGAATGATTTCTTTCAGGAGCACCTCCTTCCCCGCTGTACTAAGAAAAGTCTCCTTCCAACCCTTTAATTTCTTCCAAATCCTCTCTCTGACATTAGCGAAGATGACCTTTTTCGATCTACCTACCAACGTCGGGAGACCCAAATACTTGTCATGAACATCCACCTCCCTAATTCCCAAGGTTGCTTGAATACGACCTCTAGTATCGCCACTCACGTTTTTGCTAAATGATAGCTCCGACTTTGCAAGTTTACTTATTGTCCCGACTCAACTTCATACTCATGAAGAATCTTTCTTATTTCCGAACATTGTGCAACCGAATCCTTTGCAAAAAATAATGCCATAATCCGCAAAGAATAAGTGTGATACCCTTGGGGCACTACGAGCAATCTTTATCCCTTGAAAAGTTCCTTCATATTCACTTTTCTTGATCATAGAAGACAATCCCTCAGCACAAATTAAGAATAGAAAAGGAGACAATGGATCACCTTGTCTCAATCCGCGATGTGGAGAAAACACTTTTGACACCATCCCGTCCATCAATACCGAAAAAGTAACCGATGACATACACTTCATTATGAGTCCTATCCAACGTTCCGCAAACCCCATACGCCACATAGCCCCAGCTAGATAGTTCCATTCCACACGGTCATAAGCCTTAGCCATATCCAGTTTAAGTGTCATCCATCCCCTTCCTCCTTCCCTAGTCTTCATATAATGAAAAATCTCAAAGGCCGCCAAAACATTATCTGTAATGAGTCTACCTGGAACAAAAGCACTTTGATTAGATGAAATCAAACACTTAAGACAAGACTTTAACCGATTCGCAAGAATCTTAGAGTAGATCTTATATATAACATTACAAAGGCTTATAGGTCTCAAGTCTTTCATAGCTTGAGGATCTTTAACTTTCGGGATTAGGGAGATGTAAGTATGGTTTAGACCATCCGGAAATCCTGCTCCATTGAACCAACCAGTAATAACCCTTGTGATCTCCTCTCCCACCATACCCCAATTCTTTTGATAGAATAGAGCCGGTACACCAGCCGGGCCCGGGGACTTCGTAGGGTGCATACTAAACAGCGCATCCTTCACTTTATCAATGGTACACTCTTTCAACAACTCATCATTGTCAACCATAGACACATCAGTAGACACACCCCCCAAAACAACCAAAGATTCGTTGTTTCCAGAAGTAAAAAGGTCAGAGAAGTATTTCAAAGCTACCCCCAACTTACCCAACGTTGTTCTCCAAGTCCGGCCATCAATATCAACCAGCCGAGTGACTTTATTTCGTTGCCGCAGCCCAGACGCTTTCTTGTGGAAATAAGCAGTATTTCGATCCCCCATTTCATCTCGTTAGCTTTGGCCCGCTGATACCACATTAACTCCTCCTTCTCCATCAAATCCCTTTCTTGTCTCTCCAATTCCCTCTGCTTGAGAACCGATTCCCCATTGATCCCTCTATCTTGTAAAACTCGCAACTGTCGTCTAATGTCCTTTAGTTTGAAACTAATATTCCCACAGGTTTGATTCCCCCAACTCTTTAAGTCCTGACCGCACCTCCCAATTTTGGCCATTACGCCCTGCTCCACGTAAGAAGAGCCCGGGTTAGCCCATGCATTCTGTAAGACTACATCACATCCCTCCTCGTACAACCAAGTAGCCTCCATCCGATACGGACGTTGAAGCCAGCTCGGATGTCCCTCCTCCTCATCGTCTGTTAATTCCATCAATATGGGCACATGATCAGAGTTAATTCGTGCTAGGTGCCTGATCCGTGCATGAGGAAAACACGCAAGCCATGCATCATTTGCAAAGCCCAAGTCTAGACGTTCCTGAATAAGCTCATTTCCTTATTGGCCGTTGTCCCATGTAAAACGTTGTCCCATATAACTCAATTCCCGAAGATTACATATCTCCAATGTCTCCCGGAACTGAACAACACCCTGATACGAAACAGGATTACCTTCGGACTTGTCCGTAGAACATAAAACTTGGTTGAAGTCCCCCATAACAACCCATGCCTCCAGCACATCAACCATGATCCGTTGGAGTAGCTCCAAGGTATAAACCCGTTCAGCAGGCTTATACCACCCATATATCCATGTAAACCTCCACCCATCTATTCTTGCATCAATGTGATGTTGCGTGTAAGTTTCCACCCTGACATCGAGACCAATTTTCCACATCAGACATAGCCCTCCTGCAGATCTGATGCTATCAACAACAAAACACCCCTCAAACTGCAGCCTCCTTCGAATTGTTTCCATCCTTCTAGCATTACTCTTTGTTTCACTCAAGAAGAGTAAAACGGGCTCATTCTCTCTGACTAGTGTTGCTAGTCTCGTAAATGCCAAGCCTTTGCCCAGTCCTCCGCAGTTAAAGCTGAGTATACTCATTGGACCTGGCGGGAGAGCACTTCCGTCTCTCCGGCCACTGAATGTGCATGATCTACCTTTGCACGCTTCTGCTCCCCTCCAGGATAGTTGCAGTATCTTGTCCTTCCCTAACTTTTCTCTTTCCATTACTGAGATCCTGAGCTCCTGGATCTCCACTCCCACACAGTGGACTTCTTGCAATCTTCTTCCATTTCACTTTCTGATTTTCCTTCCTCCCTGAAGCAGCATTGAAAAGAGTAGTTTGTGTATCCATTTCATCTAAGTTGACGGTTTGGTGTTGCATTGTTTTCTAATCGAACCCCACTAACTTTCGATGACAGTATTGACTCCACCTCACCCGACAATCCCTGCAAACCATCATCATTCCTATCCTCCAACAAACTATCCAAGGCCCTCAGCCGTCTCTTCTGTACTGTCTCTTTTGGTGTATTTATATACTGCTCCTGCCTATCCAAATCACCAGACCCTATAGCACCTTGAGGTCCCCACTCTGAGGACTTTTTGTCCCGATTAGGGCGGTTAGTTGGGGCCCTTAGGATATCACCATACTCATTTGGAAAAGCTTTAGCCTCATCGTCCATACACTCTGCTTCCACATGTCCAAGCTTTTCACATGTGTAGCAAAAATTAGGAAGTTTTTCATACCGTACGGGTATCCAGATACGTTGAGTATTCACCGTTATTAGCACTCCACGACGTAACGGTTTACTAATCTGAAGCAAGACCCTAATCCGCATCTTACTGCTGAGACCAGAGAACGAATCGGCATCATGCTCAAGAAAACCACCCATCAACTGCCCTATCTCCTTGGCCAAAGCCTCATTCGCGCTGCCCAGTGGGAGATCCTGAACCTGTATCCAGAACGGAACATGAGTGAACTCCATCTTCGATGGTTGAATATGTCCAGGTTCCTTCAGCATGATCAGCGCCTTATCAAAATGCCATGGACCCTCCCTCATTATCTTGTTCTTATCCTCAACCGTTACAAATTGGAAAATGAACAGATTTTGTTTCAATTTCCGGAACTTGAAACCGTTCGCCAATCGCCATGCACCTTTCATCGTTGCATGAAGGGCATAGGAATTGAATGGTCTTGTAGTGTATACAGATCCCATGAGAACGACTGACTCCACCCCCGACTGCTCAGCACTTCTTTCTTTCACATTCGGAATCTTACATTCGTCTTCAGTAAGATGAATCTTACCCTTTCCCTTATCCATCCCGCTCACACGATCCAAAGCCTCCGCTATCAAACAGGAACACCAAACACCTAGCCCTCACAGATTAGGAGGGAGGCACAAGCGTTTGCGAGAGAAAGCACTCGCCGCCGCTGCAGACGCCAAATCGCCCTAGGGTTTTTAAGGTTACAAATACATTTCTTGACAACAATGGTGACGATATAATTTTTATAAGATGATATTAATGACAATATAATCAGTAAGATTATAGTTTATAACAGTACCATTGACGGCAACATACTCAATAAAAATATAATTCGTTTTAAATAATAATGAAAAGAAATTTAAAATTTTTTTTTTAATAAAGAGGTTTAAAACTACAAGATGAAAATGTAGGGTCAAATTTCTAATTTCATAACTCCAAGTTACCTTTTTTGTGATTTAAAGTATGAATGATTTTGATTTATAGGTTTGTACGAGAGATCTAAACTTTTCCCGAATATGAAAAATTATTAAAATAAACAAATATCAAAGATACGTTATTTTGTACATATGTTACAATAACAGTAGAATCCAGGAGCAGTTATCTTAGGCGACAAAGTATGGTGTTTTGTAAATCTAACTGACTTTCAAATATTATTATTATTAACATACATGTATATTATACAACTCTGTAACGGTCCTCTCTACAAGCAATTCACATCTTATCATACATTCGGGGTCGAGTTAAAAAACATGTAACACAAGACAATCTCGACTCGTATAATATATATACATGTAAAACTTATTATGGACCAACATTAAACACGAAAAAAAAGAAGGCGCGAGATCTCGTTACGGGATGAGAAACTTACTTGAGGAGTGGTGGAGGCTTTGGTTGGGGAGAGGCAGCCATTGCACGCAAGCGTCGAGCGATCTCGGTGAAACAAGGACGAACAGAAGGCTCGGGTGACCAGCATTGTTCCATGAGGAGTCTCCATTCCGGGTCACATGAGCTCGGGATTGTCGGTCTCAATGTGTTATTCACAATGCCACCTGAGAAACACATGATCATGGAGGTGAATGGGATTGTATTGCAGTTTCATGACTGGGTTTTTCGTGTTTGTGATCAGTGAGCAACGAAAAGAACACAAGCAAAGACGAAGTATAAAGGAAGCACAAGGGAGAATTAACGCAAAACGAACCGATGATTGCTCCGTAGTGCATGTTCGAGTATGGTTCTTCACCGGTGAGGATCTCCCATAAGACGATACCAAACGAAAATACGTCAACCTGCCAATTGACATGGTGAAAGTTTTTTTTATGACTATGAATTACTAGAGTTTGGATTGGGCTCGGCTCGAACTCGTTCAGATTACAAAACAAGCCGAGTATGAGCACAATGTGATGCTTGAATCGAGCTCAAGCTGAACCTGAGCTTCTAACTACCCGAGTAGCTTGTTTAGAAATGTATTTTATGAAAGATTGCCCCTAATTAAATATGATTTTGTAAAAGTGAGCAAAAACGAGCCCGAACTGTGCTCTGATACCATGTCAAAGTCTGATATAGACGGACCGGTAGAGCGGGGGTCGTGTGCATACGAGCGCACATGCACATTAGACCCAAGCCCGACACATAAACCCGATGAGGTTCCATCCTAAAACCAATTGGCAATAGGAGGAGTAGCCCACCGACCTTATATACTAGGCTTGGAGAGTCCACAACTTTGGATGTGAGAACTTATTCTTTTCAACAATTCTAATCGAGTGGTACATTAATGTACCAAAGCTCGACTCATATAACAACCTTATCTCGAGCCCATCCTACCACAACAGAATGACAGATAATCTACTAGCTGAAGCTTACCTTTTCGGAAACCCGGCTACTGCTCCCATTTAGTAGCTCCGGCGCCATCCAAGGAAGGGTTCCTCGGACACCACCAGTGACCAAAGTATTCCTCTTAATTTTGGACAAGCCAAAATCACCAACCTAAAATTACCAAAAAAATAAATGATTAGGGTTGCATTAAACTACAATGTGCCAGAGATTTGATAAAAGCTATAAACAACAATAACCTTGCAAATGGGTTGGACTGGATCTCTCAAGTTTACAAGCAGATTGTCACATTTCAAATCAAAATGAACTATGCTCTTTGAATGCAAATACTCCATGCCAAAAGCAGCATCCATTGCAATGATGAGCCGCTTGCGGCGATCAAGTAGCCTAATCAGTAATCAATAACAGGCATTTTCATTTTAGCAGATGGGATGAAGAAATCCTCCAAGGCAAGTGCATTTGTATTGATTACCAAAGTACCTATCCTTTGAAAGCAGAACATGTCTAAGGGATCCATTGGCCATATACTCTGTAACAGTTGCTAAGGTTCCTCCTGGTCCATCCTGCACTACACCATAAAATGCCACCACGTTTGGATGGTGAAGTTTCGAAAGAATTTCAGCTTCACGCCAGAACTCAAGTCTCTGAAAACAGAAACCAGCAAGTATAATATGAATATCATAACAAATACAATTGCACAAAGACAACCTACTTGTGAGCCACATACAATTGATCGCCGAGCATTCTTATCCATACAAGCTTATGATAAGGAATCTAAGATATATTACTTCGACAGCAAGTTTGAAAGCTAACATACCAGTCGTTGTTGTTCAGGTGATCCACCAATGAAACAGCTCTTTTTTAACCGCTTAATGGCGACGTCAGTTCCCCTCCATTTTCCATGATAAACAGTTCCATATGTGCCAGCGCCTAGTTCTTTGAGTTCTTCAAGATCTTCATTTTTTATAATCTATGGCAGAATGCACAAAGATAATTAGTAAGACTTCCTAGTTCGCAACGAATAACAGTTACCAGATTCTAGAAATCTGCAACAAACATAGGTTAAAGAGAAGAAAATGGTATCAAAGCATACAGATCATCACAGAAGCGAAGACGACCTCAACATCTAATATGATAACATGAAAACTAAAAAAAATGATTTTTCGGCCAAGAATATTTTTGAGGAAGTATTTACAAATTATATTTCCCAATGTGTAAACAATTACATTGTTTACACAAGCACTAATACCTGCAAGGTGTCAATACTGGAGTGTTTGCTTGAAAGATCAATAGAAGCACCATTTTTGTGTACACTTGTCACAGTTTTATCCTGGAATTGATAGAAAAGGTGTTACACAAGAAATTGCAAGGAAACGCCAAAGAGAGCATACAGTTGAATACCTGATGATCAGATTCTGCTATATGCTTGCTGACTATGCCACCAATACGAGACTCGTTACCATCAGCTCGTGAGTTTTGGGAATCCAACGGCAAATTCAACTTACTAGTTCCCAGAATGCAAGATGGGTCATCCTGGTGAACAGTGCCAAGACTGGAATTCTGTGGAGCCAGGCTATCGGGCTTCATTAGAGAAAATTGATTATCCATTGAGAATCCAAGATGCGTATTGTCAGTAAGAGGCTCTTCTCTCCTAACATATTCATCATGGGCCAAGTTGCGGAAAAAGGACCAGCGAGCAGGTTCATGATTTCCCACGTTTAAGCTCAATCCAGATCCATCATCCACCATATGGCTAAATCCAGTCATCCCCTGAGAGATGCTAGCGTGCACCGAAAAAATGTCTGCTAGGAAATCACGAGGAAAGCGGTCACCTATGTCAATTAAGATGTCACCCTGCGCAGAAGCCTCAACTTCAGCAAAGGAAGTGTTTTGATTAAGATCTACAGGCAGATTCCTGGTTAGATTTCCACTGCTACTTTCATTTACAGAAGCAGCCAAGTCAGTAAGGTGGTTCTTTGAAGTCTTATTATTTACTATACGACCACTAACATCCATTGTTTGTCCACCCTTATCTTTGGCTGTTTCCATTTCATGATTAGAAGTACAGATCATATCATCCGATCCAGCTTTAACATCATTATTTTTATCCCTGAAGACCTCAAATGGTAGCATATTACCATCAACATTTAAAGGCTTCACAGACAGTGATTCATCAGATGAGACAGGATGCTCGTCTTTGGAGTTCTCATCACAAAGATCATCACCTTCTGCAATCGAATGAGCAAAATCAGGCCGCAAGTGAGCCATCAAATACTGGGTACCAAAATCATCAGACTTTGATAATCTACTTGATTCTGCTTGCTCCCTCGGTATCCATACAGAATGAAATACCCTCTGAGGAAGCACCGGTGGTTCAAGAAGGCTAAAGTCAGTTGAATCAGCTAAAGCCTGAGATTCATCCTGATCACAAGATGTGTGCCTTTTCCCTTCTGTCACGATTTCCGGGGCCACTGATACTTGTACGGCTTCTTGGGGAATACTATTAGATCTGCTATATACTGAAGGTACTCCTGAACCTGCAGAAGCATGATAATACTCAGTCTCACTTATTCTCGAGTCGGAGGCATCTCTCGTCAATTTTCCTTCAATTCCCGATGCTTCCTTTCCTACAGATTGAACTCGTTCAGCTTCATTTACCTTCTGCAAAGAGTGATCTCTCTTTACGGTTGCTGCCTTCGCAGAAGACTCGTCGATGGGACCTCCAAGTCCTAAAAATTTAGCATCTTCACCCTGTCCTGCATAGCTAGGAGCATATATATGATAAGTTTGAAGGGGAACCGAAGAAACAAAACTATCTTTCTTATCGACTTGAACAAATCTCTCTGCAGAACTCGAGGAATTTAGTTGTTCATGAATACGAGAAGGCTGCCGATGCAATGAACTAAAATCATGAGAGCCGGAGGAACTGGGTACCACAGGGTGAGATGTAGCTTTTTCTAACACAAGCTCTTTGTCTTTTCTTTCAACAGCTGATTCTTTATCAAAATGTCTGTCAACTTTTAGGCTGAATAATTCATCTAGACAATTCACTGATGAGCTCTTTGATTCAACTGAATTCATTAGTGGTGCAGAATCCATGCCATTTATAGCAATTAAGTAGTGGACCTCAGAATGACCCTCGGAGTTTACAAGACCAAACTGAGCATAATCCGTCAAATCATGCACAGAAAACAGGAACATCCTCGGTTTGTTAGATTTAGGATCTTCAACAGATCTACATTCTTCCATCATATTTTGAAGATCTTCATCAGATGATACAGAGACCAGTGCATCCAAATCCTCACCCGGGAGCTGATATTTGATTGTATTTGTTTCCTTGTATATCAAGCATGCCCTCTTCATAAGTTCACTCCACGAAATGCTCTTGCTTATCTTAATAATATGTGTCTCACCTCCAACGTATCGAAGCTTACCATCACATGGACGGGGCAAGATTTTACCTCCATAGCTACAGAGGAACTTGACCTTTGGATAGCTGTCAGAAGTTCCGGAAGAAGCAAACATGTGGACTCTATGATAAATATCAGTCTTTGATGAAGGTACAGGTAAGGACTGAGTGGATGTATATAACCCGATCTCCTCATCAGCAAATGCATTCTTCTTTTCTATTTCTTTAGCATGACCGTTTCCTACTGATGAAGCCAAAGAGATATCCAAATCACTTTCTGATCTAGCATGGGAAGTTCCTGGTCCCACGACAATGCCGGGATCACTAGACGAGTTTGGGATGAAATGTTGCCAAGAATGCACCCTTTCTCGCATGAATTCAAGAGCAAACTCTTCACCTGTTTGAATAGAGTAGTTAAGCACGGGTTTCATACTGGCTGGTATGTTGGCTTCAGGGTGTCTTGCATTAGTGTTTAGAGAAGTCGACGTGTCTCCAAACAACAACTGCTTTCCTGATCCATTCACCAAGTTTCTCGGGACTGCTGAATTATATTGGTCCTGCTCAAAGTCTCTTGTTTGATCAACTCTCACACCCAATGCAGAGTTTCTTTCCATTAAAACAGATTGTGAGAGAAATCCCTTGCTGAGGTATCAACGCTGCATCCAGACGAACATGAATGATGCAGCTAATCATCCAACATCACTGAACAATCCATGATTTCTATGAACATCTTGCTGAAGGCAGAAACCTAGAAATGAAAAAACACACATGCACACACACACACAACATAATCAGTCTCTTAATTAGTATTAAAAAAGAACACTTTTAAATCTGACAACTACTTTATGATAATATACATGCAACTAGACAAATGTCTCAATCTAATACTTCTTATTGGCCAAGTCAAGAAACGTAAGCTAGAAATGAGAAATTCCCAATCTTGACTTGCATAAAGACAATATCTTATAATCTTGCAAGACAAAATGTAAATGAGAAGGGGCCAGCTTGTAGATGACCAATCAAAATCATATATATGTGTGAAACAAATGTTATGTGCAATTACATGTAGATTAGATTATCTCTTAAACCACCTGAATTAGAATCCTAACCCATCATTTAAGAAAGACCAAATCAATCACAAACGATGATCTGTCTTTCTTCCTTTCATCAGATACTCTCACAGTTTGAAGTTTTCAAGCCGGATCTCAAATCAATTAACAAAAATCAAATGTCCCAGGCTTACCTTCATGAAGCCGTACACAAATTAAACAAGAAAAGCTAGTATTTCAACTCTTAATGAATGGTAATTTTATTCGAGTAACTAACAACCAGCTACCTTGCGAGTTGAGATCAAAGACTGAACTAAAAAGAGACTTTAGAATTGACCTGAAAGGAGATTAAAGATTTCATTTCCTGAATAAAGCTGGTGAAACACGCTTTCAGCACCCACAGTTACATTACATATCATAATTCACATGGTAGTTTGCACACCACAGAAATCCGTCTATGAAGAGTAAATAGTTCTTTCTATAAGCAAAGTTGCGAAACAACAACCTGTTGATCAGTCAGTCTAAACCCACGATTAATTTGGTTTATTCAACACCCAAAATCGCAAACCCAGAATCCTCTAACCAACCAATTTAACACCCACCAAACCCCCACAATTTTTATTCAACAAAGAGCCTCCCAAACCCAAACCCAAACCCAATCCGATCAACGATTCAGTAACCCTAAAACTTCGATCCCATCTATGAAAAACAACCAACCAAAGCAACAACAAAGAAATTCTGTAGAAACAAAAGTCAATACAGCAATAATTATGCTTCATTAACATGATTAATCAAACAAAACTGTTGAATTTGGGGGTTTACCTAAACTGTAGAGTTGAGATGGATCATGGAAGTGGTAAGAGCAGCAACCCAGGTGTCCGAGTCAACTCAGATTCCAACTCGGAGCGGGTCTTAGCGATGAATCATCCCTTTAACTGTCTTCGGAACACTAGCAATTTTCTACGGGACTGTCTGCTTTTAGTTGCAGGAAATTTCATATTTATTATTACTATTATTTTATTTTCCCTTTGTGTAATGAATTTGTTTGATTTTTTTTAACGAAAGGTGGGTGAGGAGTCCACCTCAGCTGATTGGATGCTTGTCAAAATTACTTAACCTCAAAATAACGGCTCTAATCAATTCTCCATTGAAAGGTAACACCGTCAAAGATAACACCGTAAAATGTCGAAGTTTTAAGGTGACATTAGCCATGTTAGATCTATTCGACTGAATCATGTGTGAGTAGCTAGTCTGGCCATGTTACCTCAGGGGAGCCTACCCTTTCTACTTAATGAAATAAATATTATAATACCATAAGGAAAAATAACCCAAAATAATACCAACTATCAACATTGAACCGAAAATAATACGAACTTTGAAAATTACTAAGAGCGATACAAACTATCAATGTATTTACCAAAAATAATACGTCATATACTTTCCGGCAAAAACCTAACTCCGGCGATGACATGGCAGCCGGAATACTACATGTCATCAAATAAATGGGTTAAATGTGTGATGTGGATTTTATTTTTTTAAAAAACTATTTAATAATATTTAAAATATTAAAAATAAAAAATTATTAATTTTAAAATTTAAATAATAATTTTTTTAAAAAAATTGTACAAATACTTATTTTTTTAAAATAATTTTTTTTAAATAGATTTGTAAAAAAATGTAATAATATTTATTTTTCCAAAAAATATTAAAATATAATATTTTTAAGAATATTTTTTTAATCAAAATTATTTTTGGATTTTTGTATACAATGAAAATTTTAATTCTAAAAAAAATAATTTGTACAAAAATATTCGATTTTTTTTTTTAATCTTGTAACCTAATCCCTACAGAATTTTTTTCCAAAATTTTTTGTAAATTTTTTTTTTCTTAAAACAAAAATTCGAAAAAAAATTTTAACAATTTTTTTTACAAAAAAAAATTCTATAAACTTTTTTACAAACTTGTTTAAAAAATGTTCAAACTTTATTTAAATATTTTTTTTACAAAAATATTTTTTATAAAAATTTGTACAAATGTTTTTTTAAAAATTATTATTTAAAATTTTTAAAATATTAATTTTTTTAATATTTTAAATATTATTAAATTGATTTTTTGAAAAATAAAATCCACATCACACATTTAATACATTTATTTAATGACATGTAACATTCCGGCTGCCACATCATCGCCGGAGGTAGAGTTTTTGCCGGAAAAGTGTTACGTATTATTATTGGTAAATACATTAATAGTTTGTATCGCTCATAGTAATTTTCAAAGTTCGTATTATTTTCGGTTCAATGTTGATAGTTGGTATTATTTTGGGTTATTTTTCCATACCATAATATAATAGTTAATATTTTAATTATTTTGTTTTTTACTTAATTTTTTAAAAACTTATCTATTTTGAAGATAGATCAGAAGTTAGTAGAATCGGTGTTAGTATATACCCTTCTCGTGAAATTAGAAGAAAAACTATCAAATATTCAATATATAATCAACGAACCTGACGTATTTCTTTTGAACGTGAAGAATGGGGGGAGAAGAGTTGCAAAAAGTTTTTTTTGTGAATAGAATGTTTTAGGAGCGACTATAAGTCTATAACAAACGTTTTCTTTTTTTTTTTTGAATCACAAACATTATCAAGCAATATTCAGAATCCGACAACGATAAAGAGAAGTCCCCACACATCTAACTGAAGAAATGACCTTCTTGGGGAGCTGAAGTTTTTATATTCTGTCTAGATTGAAATAGAAGAACCCAATAGGAAGGGATCTCTAGTTATCCAGATGGTGGCATCGACTGAGCCGATAGACACTTCTAACTGAAGAAATTCCATTGCGATCGGGCCACCAAAAAAGTATATCCTTGGGTCTTTTAATGCTCAACGGGATGTTGCAAATAGTTCGAGATTTACAATCATTGAACAATTCAGTAATAAGGTATGGGTTTCACCCGTCATGATGAAGAAAAGAAAAAACACCCGAAAAAAAAAGTAGGTTTGGTTCATAATAAGGGTATATAAGGTATCCTCGTACCATGCACCTAGCTCATATGGTAACCATGCATGCATCCTCTCGAATTAAACTCTCATTACCGACACACCAACCAAGCCCTTCCAATAGCAAGAATTTTGCTCCCTAAAAACTCCTTCGAAGATAGTTGGAGCCCCAGCCAAGTGGAGCATCAAGGAAGTCAAAACGATCAAACTAAAGAATCTACATCCTTGTTTTACTAACAAAACCTCGTTAAATATCCGGAGATCTCAAAAACCATGTCACCCAATTTCTTCGGAAGGCAAAGGTCCTCTCACCTTTGTCAGTGAATACGGACCGGTGAATACGGAGATGTTGATCGTTTGATCCCCAACAACCAAAGACGAGCCATTATACAATGTGTTTTATCAATTATATTATCCGGAATTTGGAAGATACTCAAAAAGTATCCATGAGAATACTTGACACGGATTTTAGAAGCACCTTCTTTCCGGTTTGGGATAGTAGCGCGCTTCTCCTTGTATCCTTACAATTTCTTCCTTATTCTATTTGTGTTTATGCTAAATGCATCCCGTCTTTAACATCCATTGAAGGTTGGGAGGCCATGATAACGCGAATGGCGGTCAAGTAGAAAAAAATCCAAGTCTAGCAATTTGTAGGCATTCCTACAACCGGACAATCGGACATTTTTACTGAAAAAAACTAAGATTTATTGAGGTTTACTATTTGGCCAGAAACCGCTTCAAAGCTACAAACCACATCAAGAATGACGTCACAATCTTCAAGCTTGCCTTTGAAAAATTAACAATTTGTCGTCGGTGAATAAAAGATGAGCCACCGCAAGTAAGGATGGGCATCAAATCGATCCGATCCGGATATCCGGGTATTTTTTTTAGTAAAGTTTGATCCGGATCAGGCTGGATATTCGGGAGTTTTGCTGGATCTGGTCGGATAATTACCCGTGGATATCCGGTCAATTTGTTTGATCCGAAAATTAAATATTGGTATCCGAATTTGATTTAGTTTGGTCTGATCATATCATTATCTGCCGATGTCCGGATGATTTGTTTAATCCGAATGACAACATCTTGTCCCGAATGATCCAAAAATTCTCATTGACCAGTGACCACCCGATGGGCGATGGATCCAAAAATTCAAATTAAGTTATAAGCATATAATTATATATGTTAATAATAATTTATTTTTTAAACAAATCCCCGATTTGTTCATTGCAAATTTCAGTTTTCATAAACTGTTCATCCCATCTACTTGATTTGTCATTAGTGAACACAATTTCTTAGTGATTTGGTTTGTCTTTAAATAGAAGGTTGTGGCTTCAAGATTTTATAAGGTTCACACACTAGTATCTCACTCATTACAATGAATCTTATAGACCATTGTTTACGGTGGATTTGAATGTAAAGTTGATGGATTGTCCTCTCTGTTAGGGTTGAACATTCATAGGTTGCAAATTCACGTTCATATACGAGGAAAGGTATTGAGGACATATTTCCAAAAGGTTATCACAAATTAAAGTTTTATGTTTGCAAATGCACATTCTAGCTTCTTAGATATTAGAAACATAATTCTGTTACAGCTTCTTACATATTAGGATCGTAACTTCGTTTTAATCAGTGGCGGCAGCAGGATTTTCAAAGGGGGGCGAAATTTTATTTTCGATAAATATATATATGAAAATAAAATAGCAATAAATTAAACTCAATATGTCATCTACTTACAATAAACAAAAATACAAAAAAAAAAAAAAAAAAAGATTACCCTTAAAGGCGCGGTCCACGACCGCCCCTATAAATTTTTTTCTTAAAAAATAGTTGTCTTATAGGCGCGTCTATAACCGCGCCTCTTTAATTTTTTTTTTCTTTCAAAAACGTTACACTATAGCCGCGGTCTAGGACTGCACCTCTATTTGTGTTTTTATTATCTTTATTTCGGATATTAAAACACTGTCCTCGACAATGCGTTTTACAAATAATAGTGCGATTTAAAACCGCGCTTCTACTTCAAACAACAAATCTCGTGCATTTTGGTGAATTATTTCACTCCGAGCCTAAAACGGGAAATTCTTTTGAAGTTTCGTTTACTTCGGCGAAAGATCCAAAACAACATAATAGTGATATTTAAAAAATTAATAAATCGTAGAAAAAATTTTAAGAATCAAGAAGCCATAACCCATTTTAAAACGATTTTTTTTTTTTTGAAGGGTGAGACGGCTGCCCACCCTGCCCCCAAGGGCCGCCCCTGCCTTTAATGGCTTGATCACTCTCGTCGATCATCCTATTTCCATCATGAGCTGCAATGCATAGAACCTTTCTCTGCTTAGAATATACCAATGAAATTATGAAAGTTCTGCTCATACAAATTAATATGTATGATATTGATTTTTACATCTTCGACTTCTTACTAATTCTTTTGATTACCTAACAAACATTAACAATCACCATATCCTCTGGTTTTGAAGTCACATGTTCCCACTAATTTTATATTTATTTTATAATTTTACCAACAATAATTTTCTTCATCCTCAATTTTCATCTTCACATTCACATTTGACTTAAAATTCAATTTCATCCCACAATAAGTCTGTTTCACCGAACGAAACTCTTGTCAATGTTGTCATTAGTAGAAGTATGGATATATTCTTCTTCTTCTTTCTTATTGTTTTTATATTTTTTAAAGTTTAATTTCTTATGTTCATTATTTTGTAAAAATATAAAAATACTTTGTATCTATGAGAAAGAAAAAAAAGTTGTAACAATAGCTGTACCGAAAGTCAAATAAATTCCCCTGAAATCAAAACACACTTTTAATTGCGGAATACTCAAATAAGACATAACTGCAGGTCAGTTGAAAATCATCTGATCAAGAAGCGAGTTCGGTAATGTGATGTCATCGGCAATATGAAAGGCTCGGAATTTATCTATACAGGTTTGTCTCAGATTGTACACTCAGCAATCAAACTATATTAACATTCAGCAACATGGGATGCAAATTGGTAATTTGGAATACACCTAACCGCAAGAAGCACAACAACATTGATCTACACAAGGAACTAAACTCTCTGTGAAGAAGACGCGGAAACGAGAGAAGCCAGTGATGAACGCTTCAATGAGATACAATGTCCAACAATCTGCTCTGTGCATCCGGTGGAATTTCCCTCCCGGGAACCTCGACACTCAGCAGGCTAGCATACCTGAGCAAGAACATAATTGTTTTTGGTTATTCGTTTTCCATTGAAAGTATGGATTGATGGAAAGATTTACTTCCGATGTAAAAGTCTTTTATAAATAAGCAACCAAACAAGCTTAGGTGATGGAGATTGTTTCTGAGAAAACTCACTCTTCGAAACTAAATAGCTGTTCGTGTTCTGCAATGAATGCCAGTAATGCCTGCCGAGGAAGAAAAGAGGAAAGAATTGTTAATATGAATCATGGAATGATAACAAAAAAAAAAGTAAATGGGGAAGGCAAATTACATCGAATGGCATGTTTAGGAGTTCATAATAAGTCCTAACACGGTCCAAACTTAGTTGAACACTCTCACTATCGATCGATGGTAGAGCTGCCAGTGCCTGCCAAAGCAATTTTTGTTTAGAAAATCTATAAGAACGAATAATTAGAATGGTCAAAACAATCGAACTGTTAGCTTGAAAAGAAATAGGTAGGTGCCCATATTAAAAGGAGTAAACAGCACAATAGAAAACAGCGGTAACGAGTCCATGGGCGCTTGCTAGCAATCATGCCAAAATGCATTAGTTAATACGATTTTTTGTACCTTAGGGCAAGATTAAGTATCCAGATTGAGAAAGAATCTCCTAGCTTTATATATTTATTTATTTTTATGAATATAGTGCAAACCCTGTGACATCATAGACTCCCTCCCTGGCTACTTTGTTATGTGTAGATCCCAAGCTATTCACGCAAAGACTACGCCACAGAAACCACTACGATAAAAAAAAATTTCATGTTTTGGCCTATAATGCCGGGTGGAACAAAATGGACACTACAACAATATCCACTTAAGATGAAAGTGAAAAATATAACCATATGTAATGATAAAGGTTGCAGTTGTAGAATTGGGACCAACCTGTTCCAAAGCTATAGAGTTCCGGCATATTTGCTGGACACCGAAAAGGTTAATTTCTTTCATCTCAGCCAATGCCTGGTAGAAGAGATATAATAGTCTAGTAAATATTTCTGAGGAAGGAGCGAAGCTAAACCATTTAACAAGATAAATGGACAAGTAAGCAAAACCTTAATTGAAGCATTTGCTGCAACACTACATATTCCACCAAACACATAGCTCTGCTTTGTGCCAGCAATAAAAGGAGCAATTCCTTCGTCTCTCCGTGTTATCTGCACAAAGAGTTAATTTAAATGTAAGTGAAGATGCTAAGAATATCCTACTATTTATTTGACAACCAAACGAGAATTGCATTCCAAACACCACCATGAAAGACATTCTGCATAGTGTAAGAATCGGATCTTTACAGCAATAAATAGTTAAATATACTGCATGATATGATGCATTTGATTTTCACAGTGCAATTGAAGTGCAAGGAAACCAATTTATAAAGAAGTATTGAGCTATCACATATTAGGGGAACCATTCAGTATATATGTCCATGCTCCGGTAAAAATAAGACAAGTCATATTCGAGCACAAGCACCATGTAAAAAACAAACCGACAAAAATTACTTATCACCCAAACTTCTAGTTCAATAAGATAAACGCATCGTCCACGCTTTTACCTTGAGACAACATCTTAATCAATTGTTCTCCAAAAAACATGTTTATCAATTCACCACAGTGATCTAAACCCATTACACCAGCTAAACCGACGAACTTAAAGACTGAGAAATGGATCATACATATTCCTAGCCAAGCCAATGCTACTTGACTTTGTCCTATACTATTTTAATGGCAATAGCAGAAACTCTTAGGAATAGTGAGATTGATTAGGAAGGTGTACCGAATGACAAAACCTTCTATTCTTAAACTTATAGAAATGATTCCTATTTTTCATATCCAAGAATTATGATTTCATTGTGCGATGAAGCAACGAAAATTTTAGATGAGTATTCACCTGAGCAGTAAGTGAAATAATAAAATCATCTGGCTCCTCTGCATCTTGATCATCCATGTACTCTCTAGTTGTCATTTCCTGCATATCAATCATTTGCAATATGTCCAAAAGATGTCAGCACAAAATCACCTCAGACAAAGTCTTTAAACCATACTTCGCTCTTGAGGAGGCCAAGAAAGGAATAGAAGGTAAGATCTGTAAATACCTGCATATGAAAGACTGTCTCCAGCTGCATTTCCATACGTAAAACCTTGAGGCAATCAATAGCCAGTTTCCTGTAGTCATCAGCAAATGATACTAGATCCTTTTCAGATGTTTCCTTGCGACTGGAAGTTTTCTGTTTATTGACATCCTCGTCCGCTGGCTTGGATGCAGCTGAGAATGTTTCCGCAATCCTGTATGCCAAAAACAGGAGAATATCCATAAAGGTTTTTTTATTAAGGCACAAAAGACGGAAAAATGATGATAATATAGTGCCAAAAAAATTGAAACAGCATCAAACATAAAATAATTTATCATATATATCTTTGTCTCGGTATATATTTTGGAAAAATCATCCTCCTTTTTTAACCCAAAATATTTTAAACCCAGAAATATAAAATTTTATTTCCCAAAAGACAATAAGATTTAACTTGACCGTTTTGAACCTTTTACCTATAATACAAAGGACTGTGGTAATTACTCTTTCCTATGATATCCATAATTATATTCCCATATTGTAAGACTGAAGCTTCACAAGCAAAATCAATCAGGATTTGACTTCATTGTAAACAAGAAAAACTGACCTTTCAACTGAATCAGCAACATACTCCAGCGAATCACTTAATGATGCCAGCAATACCAGTTTGTTGTCATCACGTATTAGATTTTCCTACATGAAACAAAATACAGCAAGAATTTTAGCATTCACGCGCAGCTTTTCATTTGATGTACAAATCATGATTCAGCAAGACAGCAACCATTTGTTAAGAAGAAACATAAATGCATCCCTTCAGATCCAAACAAAAGAGGCAAGGAAGAAGTTAAAACTTAAAACAAGGTCACCAATCCCTATGCTTAAATGCTCATAGTTCGATTATCCTTAACTATGAACACTTTCGGTCTTTCTTTCGGGCGGCTTCAGAGAAAGCCTTCCACATACCCAAAATGCATCACATCATGAGACCCGAGATACAAAAGCAGAAAAACTATTTCAAAAATGAAGTCCAAAATATGAGTATTTTCCATAAGCAGAGCCGTAACCTGCTTCATTGGACGAAGGCTCAACAGCAGATCACTCATTTGTGTTTCAACCTCTATGCTCTCAGCATCAGAAGCATTGCTGTTCATATTAGATTGAGCTGCAGAATTTGGTAAACATGAACTAGAAGGATCACGCCGCATCAAGCTTTCAACATCATGCCTTCCAATTAGCATGTAAGACTGCTTCTCAAGAACTGCCTGAGACAGTAAGCACAAGTTAGTAAATTGCAGCAACATCTGGAATAGTTTGATACTTTGATGGATCTTGTCCAGGCCCTATTTAAATCACACAAATGTAGATTAAAGATGGTGACCATAAGCCTTAATTGCTTGCTTTAGGACTCAACGGATTTAGATGAAGTTTATCATAATATTAGACTCAAGAACCCCTCCCATAACATTTTCTTATCTTTTGCCCCATCCCCAGGCCCCTCTGACTATTCCACTTATAAGGTATCTTTAAAGCTTACAAGCACCTTAGCAAAAGACATGCATGAGTGTAAAATCTTCTCGGGTATATTTTCCTTCATGCAAGCTCTCACTATGAAAAAAATGAAGCACTTACAAAATCACAGATGAAAAAATTCAAGCAAAATCTTATTTGCGGCTTTAAAAGGAATACTGTAAATATGTAGAGCTGTCTTTTACAGATAAGGAGAAAAGAAACAACCAAACCTCCATATATGATGTACGGCATCTTTCATAAGCTCGTTCGAGGAATGTTTGTACATGTTTCACAAGTTCAGCAGCATACTTAGGCATGGCTTGGGCCCAACCCAGCACCTAATGCCATGATCATGTTTAAAAAAATGTTATAGACGTGCATTATTAAGCACTGTAATACCAAATAAATGTAAAACACAGCTGAGAGACTAAACAGCATTTACCTCCTTTGTTAAAAGATCTATAGCCAGCAGCCCTTGTAGGATAGGACGCCCCTTCTCAACATTAGGGTTGTAGCAAGCAGAAGCATGTGCACGTGGGCGAAATGCAGCAGGACCTGCAACAAGACAGGTAAACTGTTATCGTGTCAAACATTTTCCAAATATAATGAAGCTATTTGTCCTAAACAGTACAGAAAATAATTTCTTCAAGCCAAGTCAATTCTTCCAGATCTCACCTCCTCTGGCACTGAGAAGAGACATTTAGAGAGAAATCTAAACATACTAACACTATCTTAGAATTAGACCTTACCTGAGTTATATATATAGACTAATGTAATTGTTTAGCATTTTGACGTTTTATCTTCCTCCATCAGAAATTTTGGTACTGCACATTCTCCTTTGGTTTAGGATATCTAATTTGCTGAGTCTATGCAGATAGCAAAGAAAGTCTACTCTTAGTACCATATAAACTTTCTGGTGCCTATAAATATAACGTTAACATTCTGTATTTAGAAGAGATTTATCAGAGAAAATTTTGGTTTTCTTTGGCAATGGGAGACCTACAAAGTTGTAAATGTAATATGCAATTTTTTTTGGCTTATTTTTAACATTACATCAATTCAGAATCAAGCAACTATTGTTTAAGTTGTAATAGTCAAAAGTTTTATAAGGTGATGGAACTTGCTTGATATTGCTTGCTGAATACTTTTCCGGTAATCCACAAACATTGTTGGCAAAAAATGATCCTTCACAAAGTTCTCTACAAATGTGAGCAGTCCATCATTCCTGTAGATAGAACGTAAACAATAATGTTTCACAATTCCATACGAATATATAACAAAAAGAAAACAGTAACACAGCAATAACAAGAAGGTTATCATTATAACTATGCTATCAATAGTCGGCTTCCAAGAAATGCCTTTTTTTATAAAGAAGTAAAACTCCTGTCAATGTTATTAATAAAAGTCCACTATCATTACATTCATCTTCACAGGGAATCAAGAAGTGTACTCAAGAGTTAAACGTACCCAAGTTGGGAAAACTTTTGTGGCAACATTGAAGCAATTTGATCAGTAAACTGCGAGAACATGAAGTAAGAAAGAGATCAGACCAAATGAAAAAGTCTACATGTAAAACAGCTAATAAAAATACTGAGTGTAATTTTGAGTTAAAACCTGAAGAACGGGCTGGTATACAGCAGCTGCCAGATATATGCCTTGCTCTGGTAAAACTGTTGCAGTTCCATATCCCTCTTTTGATGTAGTCGAACTTTTCTTATTCCAACCTTGTCAAATAAGATCAGACCACATAAAAACATCATCCATAAGGAATTTGTGGTAACAATGGAAAAATGAATGATTGGTTCTAAATAGACATATTTTTTTATTGGAAAAGACACTTTTAGAACTTAAGAAAATAAATTGCTTCTGTTAGAGCATGTGAATGTCAAACTCTCCTCAAAAAATAATGAAATAAAAGACCAGGTAAGCAGAATAGTCATAAAACACATCCCAGCCACCAATGAAGTAGGTCATAGAGTTCAATTGGAACGAATCAAAAAAGATTTCTAGATACCGAAAACAGGACGTCCAACAAAAGATGTACAGCATGAAGTTTCGTCAAATTGCAGACAGAAGGGATAATTCTTTTTAAAAAAGTTGAGAGAAACATTGAAATGCATATTTCCTCTATGTTTCATGATATCAATCAGGTAGAATTCAAAGAGTAGAAAGATAGAAAAGTGAAAGGTTTGTCCAGGAATACACCAATTGTTCGTGTCCATCAGGTCACTCATGTTTCATGGATAAAACGAACTGAGTGTCAGATTCCATGAGAGATTTTAAGATCTTTCGTCCTCGGAATAATTTCCCAGAAAGCGCCAATCTATGATCAAGTTCATATTACCAACCCCCTATTCTTCCTCGTCAGCTGTATGACAAGCAAAATTTCTATTGACAGAAAGTGGCACTAAAAACAACATAACAGATGAAGCTCCAGATAATATTTTCACATACAAATCAGAAATCAAAGAGGACAATTTCAAAAAGAAATTTGTTTGCATACCCTGATTAGGTGCAGCTATGGCAGTATCTGTAAAGCGAAAGGCAAATGTCAGACCGTCTTCGGATCCATTCCTGAACAAAAATATTCATTATGAAAAAATTGCACAAGAAACCACCATGATCAAATGGTGGGGTATATTGGAGTGTAGAACCTCTTATTAGAGGTATTTTCACGAAACCACCATTAAACTCTTCTCAGTCAACCATCCATTAGGGGCAGGTGGATCCTAAACACCAAATTTAAATTTTATGCTCCGAGCTCCCCATGAAATTTAATCTTTAAGCCCCAAATTCAAATTTCAACCCAAAAGCTAGGTGATAAAGATGGTGTAGAGGGAGAAAATAGTAACGGGTGTAAATACTGAATGAATAGTGTGTAGTGACTCTGGCTGAGAGCATTTTTTGTCATCTCTTAACTATAATAACAGGATTTAACATGAATAGTACCCTTTTATTTGAGATTGTTAATTCTTCCAAAATTGGACAGACAAATGTTAGAGTTAAAAAAGTGGTACATTTGTGTAAACTTTGAAAACTTAAGCCTAAAAGTTTCTACAGTGAAATGAAACGCATACATTACTTGTGGAGTTAATGCAACTTGCCTGTTCTCCTTAGAAGGAACCTTGCTTGCAAGTCTAGCAGTTTGCACATCAGCAGATGCAGCCTCAGGAGTAGCACGCAGGATCTCGCATATCAGTTGTTGGCATTCGCTCTTGCGGAAAAAAAATTGGCAAGTAGTAGAAATAAGCAGAACATTCTGAATCAACCCATCAAATATATAAGCATCACAGTAATTAGTTATGCAGCAGCATAAAACTTAGAACACTCAAGTGACAAGTTCCAAAACAACATACTAAATGTTAGAAAAACACATTATCATGTAGCTGAAGTCTATATGAAAATCTATGAAGCAACATACTTGCAAAACCGTGATTGAAAAGCCAATGCTGTATCCTCCAGTTACTTGAGATCCTTCAGGTTCTACATTCCAAGCTGAATCAGCCACTAGTGACTTCTGGGTAATAGAATCAAGTGGCTGACTGAATTTTGATTCAAGGTACTCCCCAATAAGTACATGGTTCTCTAACCAACATCAAAATCCATTAGCATCATACTATGCTGATATAATAAATAAATAAATAAATAAAATACATTGACAGTAGTATCTCACCAAATATCTTTGTGACTGTGTCCAGAATTGAACTTAGCAGCTCTCTTGCAGCAGCCTGAACTGATCCCAGTGGTGCCATGACAGGTGTCACAGGACTTACTGCTAACAAGGTTCCACTAAGAGAGACGCCGTTTTGGTGCTTCTGTTTAGATACTTGATATATGTCAAGCTGACCTTTCATGTATTGCAGATTCAAAGAAGAATGAGTATCCTGAGCATTTCCGTGCTTTGAAGAATTGATGAGTTCTGCTTGAGCTTTAATCTTGGAAGTGATGATTTCATGAATTGTAGGTCTCAATCTCTGGCTGTTAAAAACAGAAAGCAGAGAAGAGTATTCAAACATTAGTCCGAGAAGAATCCATAGGAAAAGCTAAGTAAATTCGGATCAATGTTGGTATGTACTGCATAGGACTAATATTAACAATATCATCATGTTTACAGAAAAGGAAGGAAGGTGACCAGAAAAAAAAAAAGAAAAAAAAAAAATTTGTTGGGAAACGGACATGAAAGTAATGAAATATAAACGGGTATAGCAATAAAACATTAAAACTTTTATCGTGACCACACAGACATGACACTAGCATTTCAGGAAAAGTGCGCAAAGCCGGCAAGTTACACATGAAAGTTTTGAGTTCCATATATTTTTATCCTATAGTACTTACACTCTAAACATCAACTGATAAAAAAAATACAACACTATCCAGAAAACAAATCCTGAGAAAAAATATATATTTTGACCAACAGATGAAACATAGTACACAAGAAACGAGAAACAGCTTGAGTTTTATCAATTATATTTGGTTACTTTTCCAGTGTTTTTTCCCTTTCTCCAGAGACTGTCTCGAGGACATAGCTTTGCCTTTATGAGGTGGTCAACTGGACCAAGAAAAGAATTTAGGAAGTCAACATACAGATAAAAGAACAATGAGACTGGTCAAATGTCCAATCACAAGCAAAGCAAAACTGAGAAAAATTACTACAGTCAGCCAGTAAGTAAATAGATTGGGTTCCAGACAGATTTGGTGTACTTGGACACTTTAGAAAAAGGAAAATAAATGATAATTGATATCCAGGACTCGGAAAGTGCTTCAATAATACCACAAAGAAGACAGCTAGATGCAAGCACGTATTAAAAATAAACAATGCATCTCTCGTAACGATAGATACCATATCATAGCACCAGCAGATGCAATTTTTCCAAGCTTGCATAGGCATTCAACCATGGTCTGCAAATACTTCACATGAAGAGTAACGTCACTCTTTGTTACAGCTTCCTACAAGCACGTAAACAGTGTGATTAACTTACACTCGAAGAAACACGATATTGAAGCCAGCATTAAGATACAATCACTTAGGTGAGGTCATGATCGTACAAGAAATTCATCTGGATCAGCAGTTGAAAGCCATGGAGGAGTTTGGCGAGAATGTATATTGTTTTCCTTTAGAACACTATCACTGCCATTTCCTCGAGTTGAGTATCCATTAACTGAAGCTTCATCAAAATCACCCTCCTCGCCATGTCCATCAGATGAACTACAATGCAGAGAGAGACATCAACAAAATGATCAAACACAACTTTTGACGAACCCACTAAGATTAGCTAAGAAAGTAATGTAGCCAATCTTCTAGCCCCATACAAGAATAAGCAGGAAAAGTGGTTGTCGGATTGACTAGCTAAAATTATAATTAAAACATCAAGCCAACCCTGACATAACAAATATTAGATAACCATAAATCCTGAAATGGAAATAAAGACTATTTAAACAAATAACAACACATATTTAGGAAGAAGAATGAAGACTTGGAAACAAAGACTATATGAAACAAGGGAACCAGGAACAAATGAATAACTTCTCTTAAAGTAGCATTGATGTGAAAAGGCCAGCAAAATGCAAAAAGAATATATTTAACTAACCTTCCAGCAAAGGTGCTGGGCCTATGCAATCTATCTAATCTTGTTCGGCGAGAAAGTGGTAGTGCAGTTGATGTTGTTGGAACTTCATCATCCATTTCAAGGATGTTTGAAGAAGCTGAGCTGCAAAAATAAACCTGTATAGTCAGAATAAAAGCATAACTATATTAAGATCTGATTTCCATCCCTATATCTATGATTGAAGATTAGAAACAAAAAAAATCATTCTAACAGCTGCATATATTGCATTTGCATTGCCAAAGTGAAGACAAAAACAAGATAATCATTATAATCAATGAAATAGAAAAATAAACAAAAGTCTTCTTATGGATACATGTTGCTGAAGGATTTAGAGCAAAATTGACTAATATGGTTCCAGCTCATCAAGGTCATGTGATGCTCCCTTTTGCATTTGATAGTTATGTTCTTGTTTTCTCTTTTTCTCTTCTAGACAAACTGAAACAAATTCGCGTAAAACAATGACTTTTGAGCCCTTTTCAAAAGTAGATCCTAGCAGCCTTACGTAAGATATGTGACATTATGGATTCAGAAAAGTATTATGCTCCTAAAATCTACTGAATGGGGGCTTCCTGAGTATATTTCCATGTAATTTTTACAGACAGCTCAAATGAACACAAGCACTTCAAAAAAGTCTACAATGAATGAAGCACGAAAGCCATTTGGAGTGAGAAGGTACCTATATTCTCCTTTGTTATAGAGATGATCGTGCAAGTCATCCAGAACTTTATAGAACAGAACTGATCGCAATTTGCTCAACTCAGACTTCACATCTTGCAGAGCACCAACCTACACATTGTAGAACATATGCATGAGTTACTGCATGAACTGCCGAATTTCATAGGGTATATAGAACCACAAAAAACGAAAAAGTGAGGACTAAACCTGAATTAAGAAACTGATGACATTCAGAAGTAGACGTGAACACCAACAGTTGTCCAGTACTTTAAGGAGATCTATTTTATAATCAATTACAAAGTGACTGAAATGGACTTTTTGTTCCATTCATTTTGAGGATAACTAGTCAATTGTATGGTTTGTATGTTGATTTTATCCTATTATCAGAGGTGCTTTCATCCATAATCCTTTATAATTTCCCCAAAAAAACAAATGCATTACATTAATACATTAGAGGAACTAATAATAGCACATCAGAACAAATTAAGTCCTAGAAAACAATCAAGAAATATATATAAAAAAAACAGATAGACAAAACAACATCTTCTATAAAATGAGGGAAATTCAAAATAAGCTCCCACCATTGTGTGAGTGTGTGACTCTAAAAGGGTGTCACATAAAACACTTTATTTGGTATGGTCTACAAAAGCAACAAAGATTTCTTTTCAGCGCTAAGTAATTAAGGGAAACTTTGCCAAAGGAGACACAGAAATTAAAGTGGAAACATATGCCATACATAAAAAATGCAACTATAGAAAAGTAGGAGGAAAAGACCAACCGTCTGAAGACCCTCTCTCTCAAGCATCAATGCCGAATGAACATGAAGTTGAGTTGCTGCATAATATTGCTTTTCAGCTATAAGCTTCTCAATGCGAGCGGGAATCTGACCAGAGATTATAAACACAACTATGAAACTATTAGTCAAATATACAACAGCAAAACAAAATAAATTCATGAGAGATCAATATTATAGAACGGGAGCATAATTATTAGGAGATTCAACAATGCTAATTGTAAAATGAATGAAATCACAAGTCGTATTGCACAAACCATAATGTAAAAGCTCAATCCATGGTGCATAGACCAAGCAAGGACAAGGCACAATGATGCACGAAATGATAAAACAAAGCAAACTCCACTGCTGATCAAACTTAACGATGTCCTTTAAGAACACAACAGTTTCACCATGACAAAATCACAAAATTTCAAAATGACCCTTTTATTGTACACCATAGAGAACTTAGACTGCATAAAAATATGAGAATTGATTAGAGTTGCTACAACATACCTTGGATATTCCTTCAATTTGGTCCAACAAGGAGATTATATGGCGCAATGTAACTGATCTGTACCATAACTGATGCAACTGTTTGTTTCTAGCAGCAAGACATTTCTTTGCATCCCCTAAGTCAGACTTTAAGGCAGCAACATTTTGAGCAGACTCGCTGAATAACCTTAGAATCTGAATATGGAAGCCCATACAAGAAAGAAGGATCAAAGATAAAACTAAATATTTTAGGAACACAAGAATAGAACACTGAGATGTCATACATATCGTATGCAGTCATGCATCAATTCTCATTTATTAATGGAAGAGGAAAACAAAGTATGATATATGTGGAGAAACTCAGTTTGCACAATGGGACTATACGCTATTTCCAAATCTAGGGTATCTTGGAAATCACAAAGGCAATTAGGGTTGGTTTACTAAAACATTCAGTGTCTCCTAAGGCATCTGTGTGAGCACACTACACCCTATCAATCACCTTATTACACCTTATGAGTTGCTACAATAAGTATGTTTAATGATTCTAAACCAGCAGTACCTTATTGTCTATACCTTTTGTAAATGAATTTGGTTCATCTAGCACGTTTGTAACATCAACTCCTGTTATTTCCATTTTCCCTTAACTGCATTTTATTTCTACTTTGTATATTCCCTTCCTTTTTTTATATTCACCCCTCCATCATTTTAAATAAGAAATTTGGCATTAACTCAACAATTAATACCCTGCAAAGTAACTCACCTTATTCAATCACATTTGGGTTCAAATTGACTTTTCTCTGTTTCCAGTTGAGTGTATGCTGTATTTGGGTTTGGGTAATCTATGGAATCAGCTAAAATCAAATGAGCTGATGAAGTGGTTGTTCATAATAATTTCTTGTTAAGCTTTCATTTACTTCTCATCAATTTAAACTATTTTCATCCTGTTACACCACATTCAGACAAATTTTGGATTAGTCCGTCTTCAGTTAACCCAAATAGAATCACAGATATTTCAGCTCCATTATTGTGCTCGGGCTTTTTGCTGACACTAAATATTAACTCTACTTATAAGCACTTCAAACAAAAAGGGGATATGATCACTTTCCTAGGGATAACACTCATCAAGCCTAGGCATGCATATTACTATAAAAAAAAAGAAGGGACACTAACCCCCCAAAAGATGATACATAGCATTCAGAAGAACCGAAACCAAAAACTTCCTTATTTGGAAATGAAAAACCAAAGACTTATGTCAGCAACAATCATAATTCATAGAATCAAGATGTGAAAACTAAAAAGCACCTGAGAATAATTTTGAATTGCTTTGTTGAATCCACCATGATATGCTTGCACAACTTCATCCACAACATCCTCAATAGTCTCACTCTGTTCCTTCAAAGCTTGCAGTTCAGTTTCACGGTCTTTAGAAGTTAATATTTGAACCACATGAGGCAAGGAATCAAAACGAGCCGCTGCCCAACTCTCGTCTATATTTGATAATTCCTCTTTCAGATGCTGCAAATGTAGCAGAACACTTCCATTAATATTCTGCTTCACTTCTTAGCTTGGATTTATAGGATGCATTCCCTTTAACTCAACAAAACCTTCATTTTTTCACATGGCAGGAAAAACGGAGAAAAAATGCAATCATATGTTCCCAAGGACTCTCTTCAACAAGTAAATGACTATTTTGTTCAAGAAAATGACATCTATATAGAAGTTGCTACGTCAAGAGATATGCACCATCATATGCATGGTAAAAGAGGAACATGAACTTGATGAAAATGAAGAGGAATGTTAACTTGATAAAACACTTAATGGCCAAGCATATGCAAGCCATCGCCATGGGATCTTAATATCTTGTAGGCACGACCAACATAAAACTCTTCTAAAAGATAATGTTCAGCTTGAGCATGTACGAATGTGCCTGGTAAAGCTACTGATGACCAGCAGCTCCAAATGACCATTATGCGAGAGCACACTTGTTCATTTTTTCCACCCAAATACAAAAAGAGAAGTAAGAAAATGCTTATTGAACTCCAGAAAACTCAATCCCGATACCCTATGCTTCATTCCAAATGGCTTACTTGAAACCTGGGCACACTCAAGCTGCTTCCCCAACGGCCAACAGCAAATAGCAACTAAAGAATACACACTCTGCTACTTGACAAAATACACAATACTACTCATTGACCTAAAAGACAATATGCAAAATATTTGGTGATTTAGAAGTGCCTAGCCCTATGTTATCTTTAACTCCCCTCGACTCCATATTCAATAACTACCACCTCGGCCTTAATTGCAAATCCTTTTTCTTCTTTCCTTCTGCTCTTAAAGTTCCACGATGGATCATAAGAAAAAAAATGTACAAACATAATAAATCAATGACGTGGATCAGCCTACAAGCAAAGATTAACTCATAAGCTAAGCTCAGTTGGTAAACGAAATGGATGCAAGGATGTAGAATCAGAAGAAAAAAGTGCATACGGGAGAAAAATCTGACTAATAATTTCAAGTTACGATGCTTACGGATTTGTCAGGAGCAACCGGTAGACCGTCAAAAATCCCCATGATAAGACCTCCGTCAGATAACCACCACAGCAAAACCAGGGAGCCAAGCTGAAAATTAACCACGAGCTCCATAAAAAATCATGCATTCAAAAAAGATATTGGATTGATTGTAGGACATAGTCAAATTTTGGCAACGATAATTCAGAAACCGCGGCTATGAAGCATACAAGTCAGCCATGGTGACTGATGACACCTACCAGATTCAATCCTAGGTAAAAATTCAACTTACTCCGTCCATTGTTTTATCAATTCGATCCATTAGAAAAACAGTACAAATTGAAAGAAATGAATTGTACAGAGGCTAAGTCAACTAAAGATCAGTTGCATAAGGCAGATGAAAGGAGTTTACCTGTGCCGACAGAGGAGAAGGGGAGTAACAATGGAGGAAATCTAGGAAACGATAACAGGTTTGTAGAGACTTTACAGGGGGAATTCTTTGAAAGGGGGGAGACCGAAGAAGACGAACTTGGTCCTGGGTATGGAGGAGCTGAGACTTGAGATCCGATTTGGAAAATTGTTTTTCAGCGAAAAAAAAATCGAGGGAAATAAGCTTCTACCTGAAATACCCTTGTTAGTTTGCCTGATCTACTACAGTACCCTACGCTGATTGATGGAGATGCATGGGCCAGGCCGGGAGTTCCAGGACAGAGGTGAATTGGGGTCCATTTTGCATATTTTGCAGGCTGGGTTTGTGTAAGCATTATTTATGTATATTCTCAACTGGGTCGTTTGCTGATATACGGACTAAACTTTTGGTATCGATTGAGGGCAAAATTCTTCCATTTTTATTTATACGGTATTACTATTTACATAGTAATAGAAGGTAAGCGATCAACAAGTTGTGCCGCTACTCCTTTTTGGATGGCAAAACCTAAACTTTTAAAAACAACATCTACAAATCTAGAGGACATAATATTACTATGCATAACTTTTTGCACCCTCTTGAGAATATCAACAGCATCGGGTGCAAAAAATCCAAACGTGTCAAAAACAAATGGAAGAAAAACGTGTTGGTTTTCAACACATGCCCTTCCATGCTTGGCCACCTTAGCTGATGCCGCTCTACAATCTGCCTGACCCACAACAAAAGGTTCGTTCCCTAATCTCACAAGCGGTGAGACCCCGTCAAATCAATACATGCATGCTTCCCTCCACTCCAACCAAACACCAAAACATCCGTCGGCCGCAATGTCGACCTTCCATCCCGCGGATCAGTCAAAAAGTTCACATGTGCTTCTTTCTTTACAGAAATTTCGGCCCGTCTAAAGGTATCACAAAGAACATCACGAACCAGATCATGCCTATACTTGAAGCCAGGAAGTTCCTTACAATGTACAGCATGCTCCCCAAAAGCATCCAACACCCTCCGACAATTAGGAATGGGGCAAACCTCACCAGCTGAGAAAAGCGGAATCATAAGTCGGTACTTGAGAATGGAGCGGTACTCCACAAGGGACATGCATTGACCAAGTCCATCGATGGGAATGACAAGAAGAAAATCTTGGCTATGCGGCGCTTGTAGACATCCAAAAACTGCTTGTTGCCTATTAGTCATATCAAACCTCTCAACCATCTCCTAAACAATTTTACCAAAAAGAGCATCCGCCAAAATATGTTGGGGCTTAGGGGGGACGGTGTCCTTACTAGTAAAGTTGGAAAGGTCGAACTCCGGGATAGCCACATGCAGGTCATCTAAAGCTTTGTAAAAAACTGAACCCATACCGGATAGGCCACTGTCACGCAAGATATGGTCTTAGAGCACCCAAGACTGAGCTTTGGAGGCAACAAAAGCGTAAGAAGACGCCTCCATAGCAGAGTACAAACCGAGCCCTCCACGACGAATAGGCAAGGAAGCCAACCGCCATTGAAGATCCCCGAAAAAAGGACCCCCACAAACCACCATATCCTCAATCGACTCACAAAGTCCCGCGTCAAAACAAGATGCCGCATCCTTCACATGCTCTGGCTGACAAGTCCTCAGGCCAAAAAACATCTTCGCTACACCCAAACACGAACGAAGTAAGAGAAGCTCACTCTGCGGGTTCCTAAGTTGAGGGAGAAGACGCATCAATTTCAATGCCTTATCAGCTCTCTTCATAACCAATTCTTTAATAAAACCACTATCTCTACTCACAGCCCCTTCCAACAACTTCAACCCCAAATATGGTCTCGCAATGTCTCTAGGGAATAACCCGTCTCGAAGCTTCGAACCATCACATGAAGGCCAAAATAACTCAGTTTTTTTAACATTCAACTCAAGTCCAAAATTCTAGACCAACCTCCAAAATAATACCAAGTGCCTTAGCCACATCCTCCGATCGACCAATGATTGTCCCATCATCTAAATACCAAGCATGAAGAAGAGGCTTACAGTTGTCACGGATAGTGTGCACAAGTGGATGCAAGACAAGCGCAAAAAGAAGTGGCCCTAAGGGGTCACCTTGCTGAACTCTTGTGAATGACCAGATAAATCTATCTCCCAAATACAATCGAGCAGGCTGACCATACAAAAACTCAACCCATACAGAAATAGATGGACATCTTCTCCTCACCTCACGAAGCAATAATGTCCTATCAACAACATTAAAAGCATTCGAGAAATCCACGGCAAGCATAGCAAGCGAACCATCATCATGCCGCTCGCTCAAAACCCTGTTGACACTATGCAAAATAGCTTCTGCGCCACCAGACACGCCTACTCCAAACTGAAAATCCGCTAGATAGGTTGTCATATCTTTACTCACCCCTTTCATGGCAACCTTAGAAATCAACCGCCTCCAAATAGTGCCAACTGCAATGGGCCGAATCCCATTGTCAGGCTTCAATAATGGCGTAAGAGGAGCAGAAGCCACAAACTCCGCCAAACTCCCCGGACATCTGCCTCTCAACCACAGATTAACAACAGATGAGATCACTCGTAGAAGATCAACAGCAATAGCGGAACCATCCCCACACATAGCATCTAACACATGTTGTGCTCTCAGACCATCCCTGCCGCAAGAAGTACCTTTGGGAAATGACTTAATACACCTAAGAATCAAATCAACATCAGCAACAAAGGGAGATTCCAAAACCTCACATACCCGAGAAGGTGGAGACTTGAAGGGGTGCTTAGCCTCCAAAACCTTCATAGTCTCATCATCAAACGAAGCCACACCAGAAGAGGACAAAACCTTAACAGCCGCCGTGAAATGTCCATCAGAGACCTTGCGAAGACACTGCTTGATATTAGGTCTCACTCTCTGTCTATCACCATCCGTTGAGGCGACCCTAGTAGTTGCCGAAAACCCATGCTCAGAATGGTCTAACAAACCCCGCACTAGCTTGTCGATACCGCCGTCCTTACCCCACAAAGCCAGAGACTGCATGATCCGCTGCTGTTGAATAGACTTTCTACTCCCTGATCTACTATCTCTCCTATTCGAAGGCCTGAACACTTGCAAAGTGCACCGAGGAAGAAGAAGCAACGCAACCCAAGCATCCACAAAATATGGCTCAGCGATCACTCTCTGAAGAGCACCCTTTAGAGCTTGAGAGAAAGCAAGACGACAGTTATGCGGGATACTCTTCAAAGTAGTGATAGGAATGCGAAAAACTCTATCGAGCAAACCCGCATCAAAAACCAATCCTTCCTCAATAACCGCAACAGACAACTCTCCCACGACCGGCTTCGAGATACCCAAAATGTAGCTTCTTACCATTCCGTGCTCATAAGCAACACGAATGGAACCATCAGAATGATGACATGCACGACTCAAAGCATGCATACTCATACAACGCCCGCATAACCACAACCCAAGATATGCCAAGGACTCCTCAAAAGCCACAAATACATCAAGGTTATTCTCAATAGTGTCGCGAATCACATTTTTGTTATCTTCGGAACAAAAATGTTGCCTTTTAAGATGAGAAACCAAACAAGAGAAACCTTTGCTCCCCTCTACTCCATCCCGACAACCTTGAAATGCCCTAAGAAGACAATGAAGGAAACCTCTACCATCCGTTGTCATATCAGAACCGGCAATTCCTAGAGACATTTCATCAAACACGTGACGAACGACAATCCATAGGGTAAGAAAACTATCTTCATGCCAAACTAGATCAAAAAACCTCAAAAATATTTTATCGAACACTTGGCGGGCGTAGATCAACCACCATTAACACTACTGTTCTTTTCAGTCTGTACTGTGGCCTGTGGGGATCTTCTCGCAGAAGTAACGATCGAGAGAGAGAAGACAATGGAAGGAGATGACGGAAATCAGCAGCAAAGACTGATATGCTCAGTGGTAATGGTAGACTACTCCAACTTCTGCTACAGAGTTTGCGCCGTGTGCGAGAAGCCTCTTCATGACCCCACTTCTCTTTGCTCCATTTGCGATCGCTCCAATCGCTAGAAAACGGCGATCGTGATAAAAGAAAGGCAATAAATATTGAATTGATTCAAAAGTATTTTAAATTATATTTGATTGTACAAAACTAGTTAAAATAATAATTTATATTAATTATTTTGTATTAATTATTATGATTAGATTGTTATCAATACAAAAAATGATGATTTCTTTTCTAAACACTTGTTCTTCAAAATATCTTATTACCCTATAATCTAACAAATTCTAATCAAACAATAAAGTGTTCAAATATCAAAATGAATTGGTTGACAAACTCATGCATCACTCTTTTATCTCTTATTTTCATGACAAAAAAAATGACAAATAGAAGAGTTAATAAAGAAGGGAGAAAGATAAATGAATCACATAATTAAAAAAATTGATTAATGAGTGATATACTAATTGATAAATGAGTGATATACTACTTTGAACGCACAAACTCTTACATCACTCTTTTATCTCTTAGATGCACCATCATCAAACTATTGCACTACTCTTTTATCTCTTATATGCATCATCACATAACCTAAAAATTATAAATTGATGAATGAGTAATATACTACTTCAAAAAAAAAAAAACATCATCACCAAGTAATAAGAAAGGGATTGATGTTGACAAACTCTTGCATCACTTTTTTATCTCTTAGTTTTTGTGATGCAAGAGTTTGTCAACCGACTCATCTTGCATCACTCTTTTATCTCTTACTTTCAAAATAATAAAAAATGATGGCTTCACCCTGTCCTATTATGTTGAGTAATTTTTAATTTCGGGTTTTGGGCTCTAAGTGTGGAATGCGCACCTAAAGTGCATAATTGAATAATTTTTATGAATAAAATATATGGGTATGTCTAAGTGTGGAATTGAGTAAATTCAGTTTCGGGGGCTAAATGTGGAATTGATTAAACTCAATTTCGGTTTTGGAGTCCAAATAAAGAATCAAGTCAAACACAATTCCGGTTTTGGGGCCCAAGTGTGTAATTGATTAAAGCTATTTTTGCTTTAGAACCTCAAGTGTGTAATTGATTAAACACTAAATTCGCGTATCGGGTCAGAGTTAGAAAAATGTTTAAAGAAAATATATAGCATTGTTTAAGAAGGACGTAAAATAAATATTGTTTTCCTGTACATTTTATCTTCAAAAACTATATATATATATATTCAAGATCAAATATCTAACAATGAATAAAAATATTCGATCAATATTCTTGACTATATGTGCTACCTTTATATTACACTATTTCATGGATGATCGAGTTGAAGTTACGAGACATCAAATACAGTTGCTTGCCTCTTGACGATATGTGCTCTTAATATGAATTTGTATTTTACGGTGGTCTCTCACCAATTTTGAGAGCAAACATCGCTCGAACGCTCAACGGTGAAGGTGTTCCTTCGGCTATTTACAACGCCGTCATCCACCATATCTTCAATGTCTATCAAATTATTGAAAGTGTTGATTGGGAAGTCAATGCTCGTGTACAAATCGAGTCAAATTCGCTTCACATATTTGACGATAGTGATGAAGAGGTTGTTGACGATTATATCATATCCATGTCAACTCTAACAATAGAGATTCAGTCAATGCCTTGGATAAGGTTATGATAGCTGATAACCAAGATATGTGTTGCATTATTCGCTTGGAGGATTTTTGCTTCGTGTCCGAAGGTACTAAGATGACTGTTACGCTAAGATGTGACACGCAAAAAGCTTTACATTTATAAACTCGATCAAATCTCCTAAACTACCTAGCGAAACCCGCAGTGTACGGATCGTTATGTAGGAAGGAAAGTATTCCGAGGTCGAACACAAGGACTGAGGCGAAATCAAGTCATTCAATGATCAAAGATAGTGCAAATCTAAACTAAGATGAGATGAGGAATAAAGAAGGTGCAAAACACAATATTTTTGGTTGGTTTTGGGGTGATCAAACAAGGATCACAAAATATGCAAATCAAACAAGCAAACAAACACACGAATGCAAGATAGGAGATAAGAGGTAAGATAAGTGGATTCTAGAGATCAAGATTCCCGGTTATGGCATTGGACTCAAGCTTCTAAAGATTCTAAGGACAAGGTTGCGGTGTTGGAAAAGGGTGTTTCTCTAATGGAAGCAATTACCGGGTAAGTCTCATGCTTCACTAATCCCGCACCAAACTCCTATTACCGGGTAAGTCTCAAGGAGGTAAAGTTGGGAATTCTACACAAACCAGACACTACTTAAGGGGCAAACCTCTCCTTACCGGGTAAGTCTCGGAAAAGGTAAGTCTCAAGCAACAATCCTAGCACACTCAGTCCAATAGCGGCTTATGAGGCTCACTACTACCTAGAGTTCATCATCTTTGGTATCTAAGATTGGAAATCACCGGGTAGGTCTCTTTCCTTACTTAGTTTGCTAGCATTAGGTCACCCTAAGCTATATTATGCTCAACAAACACTAGGATTTCAACAATCTAACATCCTAACATACAGATTCATCAATTAAAGAGCAACAGAAGGAAAAATCGGGTGGATCATAGCAAAAATCGGCCGATTTACTCTGAAGAACAGGTCGATTTTTCTCCTCTGGTTTAGGTTTCGGCCATAAAAATCATCCTAAACTAACATGTAAGTCATTTCTATCATCACCCGAGCCATAACCATCAATCCATCACTCCAGAATCACAATAAACTAGCCAACAACAAGCATTTCAAGATCTAAAATCATCATACAAGCATACATGGAATCCATAGCAAGAAGATGAAGTAAGTAAATGAAAGCAATGAAACTTAGCTGGATTTGAGCTCAAAACAAGTCTTTCAACACATCAAATGTAGCTCCAAGTCAGATCTTACAACCTTCAACAAGTTTCTTCACAAAAATCACTCAAATCTCACTACAAAACTAAAGCCTACACTAATATCTCTCAAGAACACCCACAAGGGTGCCTTGAAGAGAGGCTACAATGGAAGAGTCTTTTGAAAGATGCTAGAGGAGAAGGGTCCAAAAGGAAGGAGAGGGATCTGGGAGAACTCCCAGCAACAGCTTGCAGGACCACTTATATTCTCCATCAAGAGCAAGGCCGGACAAAGAGATCGTGGGACACGTGGCTTAAGCTGTCAAAGGCCAGAAAATCGACCCAGTCAGATAAATCGGCCGATTTTCCTGAGTGCTGGTCCGATTTTCTTCAACAGAGGCTTGTTATGATCGTCTAGCCATGAGTTGCTCCATTGCTTGCACCAATAAGGGTCCTTGTGTCCTTCATTGCTCCAATTATGTTCCTTCAAGGCCTTGGATATGTACCACCATGAGGCTTGGTCCTTGAATGTATCGATTAATGTCCAAAAGATCCCCGAAATACCTACAAAACCGACAAAAGCTCATGTAGACGTCTTTTCTATAAATATGCATGAATTAAGCGTAAACGTCATGAACTAATGTCAAATCGTGCATGAATAACGGGAAAAACTATCTAAATGAATGCCTAAACTAACGTCATAAATCACGTTATCAATGACTTGCTCGCATCTCTTTTATGGAAATTGTATTGTCGAGAATAAGTTTGTTTGTATGTTGTGTCGTTTTGAGATTCCAGCTGCTTCCAATGCGTTATATACATTCCACAGGAATACTGGTTTTTTACGGTGACGATATGTGGGAACTTCGACAATGTTTTTAGGGACTACATCTAAAACGATTATATATCATGCTATAAGTGTGACTCACAATAGTTTATGATCTCGTTGATAAAGGTTGAATCCTAAAATAACTTCAACTTGTTGTCACCGGAGTTTTTAGCCTTTCACTTCTTCTTCTTTTCTTTTTATTAAAAAAAAAATCGGCTTTGGACTTGGATTAGGTTTTCATCGGTTTAATTTTTTTTTTTGTATATATATTTATGTATGCACAATATATTCTTTTGTGTAACAAGGTGACCATAGGCAATCAAATTGTCGTCCCGGATAATTACAATATGCCCTCCTACTCCTAAGTTACAAATTTAATAAACGGAAGGGATAACAATTAGGGTTGATAGCATGTTTTTATGTTATCTTTATAGATGTTTTTATGTGTTTTTCTTTACTTTTGCATGAGATCAAGCATCTATATCTTTGTCTATGCTTAAATTGTAAAAAAAATGTGCTACTCCCCTTGTGTTTATTTGTGATTTATGTCAAAAATGGATAATAAATGATCAAATTCAAGCAATCCAAGGTACACTCAATAAGGTATCACTTTCATCATAAAGCAAAAGAATGCAAGGAATCAAGGTATCAACATATGCAAAAAGCTAAAGGAGCAAAGGAACCTCAAGGAGGAACCTCAAGTGAATTAAAAGACGATCAGAGAAGGCAAGAAAACCTAGCAAAGAAGCCTTTTGAGCAAACGTGTCAACGTACCTCGGGTGAAAAGTGCAACCCTATTGAAGAAGACGAAAAATCCGATTGAATAAGACGAAAAACCCGAGTGAAGTGTAAAATTGTAAGGCGATGGAAGAACTTGACCAGAGTGAAACCTTCATCCGACCTTAGTCCAATCTTAATTTGGGGTTGCCAAGGCTGGTGTGGACCAATTTTATAATCAACTCATGCTAGTTGCATGGTTGCTTTTTGGATGCTTATATAACGAGAACCACGATTCTAAGCCCTCTCTCTCTCTCTTATATATATATATACACACGTAGGTATGTATATATATATATACATATGTATATATATATATATATATATATATATATATATATATATATATATATATATATGTATATATAGAGTATAGATCCTATGAGAACACTCCCTAACGTGAGAACATGAGAACAGATTCATAATTATTATTAGTTGTTACGAATGTGCCATATCGTTTAATGTATTATTCGTAGTTATTGTTGGTTGAGTGGATTATTCGTAGTTATTGTTGGATTCCTAATTATTATTATTCGTAGTTATTATTATTTTTGATATCTACTTTAAATCTCAACGCTTAATACTCACATCCAACGGCGTACGATTGTTCTCATGTTCTCACGTTAGGGGGTGTTCTCATGGGAACCACACCCTATGTATACACACACACACACACACACACACACACACACACACACACACACACACACACACACACACACACACACACACACACACACACACACACACACACACACACACACACACACACACACACACACACACACA
>BSUD01000349.1:194556-243527 GCA_033239045.1 Fagopyrum esculentum
ATATATATATATATATATATATATATATATATATAGTGTGTGGTTCTCATGAGAACATCCCCTAACGTGAGAACATGAGAACAATCGTACACCGTTGGATGTGAGTATTAAGGGTTGAGATTTAGAGTAGATATAAAAAATAATAATATCTACGAATAGTAATAATTAGGAATCCAACAATAACTACGAATAATCCACTCAACCAACAATAACTACGAATAATACATTATACGATATGACACATTCGTAACAAAACTAATAATAATTACGAATATGTTCTCATGTTCTCACGTTAGGGGGTGTTCTCATAGGATCTATACTCTATATGTATATATATATATATGTATATATATATATATATATATACATATATAAAGTGTGGTTCCCATGAGAACGCCCCTAACATGAGAACAATCATACACCGTTAGATGGTGAGTATTAAGGGTTGAGATTTAAAGTAGATATCATAATTAATAATAACTACGAATAATCAACTAAATCAACAATAACTACGAATAATACATTAAACGATATGACACCTTCGTAACAAAACTAATAATAATTACGAATCTGTTCTCACGTTAGGGGGTGTTCTCATAGGATCTATACTCTACATATATATATATATATATAAACACACACACGACTCTTGGCTCTTGCAAATGTAGCAACTCACTTACCAAACAATTCTCAAAACAATTCTCTAGTTTGTAGAATGTAATCTCTCAATTGGCCGATTTGAAGATATTGAAGGAAGTTTTTGGTGTTCTTGCTATTTTTCTTTTTTTGGATCTTATTTTAATATTGTTTCGATCATAACTTTGGATTGGTTAATCCGATTGCTTCCATTATTTTTCCTACATTTCTTATTTATAGTCTAGTTTGTCACAATGCTATTCATTTATGTTGTTTGTGTTATTGGATTTTCGTCCATGTGTAATTAGTC
Organism: Fagopyrum esculentum; assembly: GCA_033239045.1. Classification (NCBI taxonomy): domain Eukaryota; kingdom Viridiplantae; phylum Streptophyta; class Magnoliopsida; order Caryophyllales; family Polygonaceae; genus Fagopyrum; species Fagopyrum esculentum. The sequence goes on from BSUD01000349.1 coordinate 195,503, forward strand.
CTCTTGTTGGAGTTTGAGGTGAAAACTCCAAATCAGGATAGGTTAAGTATGTCATATGTTATGTTTATAATTTGATAGAAAATCAAATGCATGATTATTAGCATATAGGAGTTCTTAAATAAAATTTATCTATGTTGAACTTATTTTGAAAGTCGGATGTTAAACTAGAAATAGTCTAAATTTCACATAGCACATTGTTTATTTCAAGTATAAAGGAGTGATTTATAAATTAATCACCTATATGAGACCGATAAGTAAATTGTAGGTTGTTGTGCAATGTTTGGTGCCTATATTACTTTTGGCATATTGCGGAATCACCAATGTGCCTAGTTTGTCCAAACGATGAGGAATTGATTCTTCATATACTCCGGGACTGTCCCTACGCAAAGAATATTTGGATTCGTTTGGTCCCCACCAACCTCCAGACGGCTTTTTTTTAGTTGGATTGGGATGCTTGGCTTTTCGAGAACGTAAGCATGGGAAGGGTCCCGAATAAGAAAATCATCTGGAATGAATTATTCGGAATCACGGTTTGGTGGATATGGAGATGGAGGAACGCTAGAACGTTCAATGAAAGCCGAATTCCGGAAGACAAAGTGAGTTTCATTGAGAAGGCATATAGAGAAGCGACTGAGGCATGGAGTAGAGGTAACATTACTCAACTACAGATGAAGCAAGAAAGACTAGTCCACTGGAATAAACCGGATGTGGGATGGGTAACGATGAACTCAAATGGGGCCTTGAGGGGGGACCCGCGAAGAACAACTGCTATATTTGTGGTTAGAAATGAGTTTGGGGATTGGGTGCAAGGTAGGGCAATCAACCTTGGTACTACAACTGTCTCGGAGGCAGAATTATGGGGGGGGGGATGTAAAAGCTAGAATTTTCGAATCCTAATCAAGGATGATTAAGGGTGATTAAGTTAATCATCGATGTTAATTGACCCATAAATCGCGAATAGTGTGTAGATGACGAGTATAAATTACACCATTATGATTTTGGTGTAAATTTGGACTTATGGGGAAATTTTCACTTTTTCCTCCGGGGAATAATTTTTACCCTCTGGTATTATTTGGAGCATTTGGGAGCTTCAATTAATAAAATTGCAGTTGAGAGAAATGATCAGGACATCGGATATGTTCTAGATATGAAATAACATGGAAAGGCAAAATGGCCAAAAGAGTCGCTATTTCGTTTCTTAGCGGCTAAGAAAGTCGGCTTAGGAATACGCGTTTTCCGAGAAAGTTGCGGAATAATTATCCGAACAATATGTCGGATGTATTGTTCCAATTTCGAGAAGTTTGGAGAAGGGGCTCAAACCGCCTTCGGATCGGTTAAAGGATAACTATCGACTTTGCTAAAGGATAATTATCGTCTTCGCTATAAATAGCGGAAATTCATTTATTAATTCATTTCCTTTCATGTTTCCTCGTAAAAGTTCTGATTTCTCTCAACCTTCAAATTCAGATCTACTCTTCGTTTGTAATCCGATTTCAATTCCGTTTGAGTTTTCGGATTCCTCTCTTCGTCCTCTTCATTTTGGTACCGAGTTTCTGCGTTTCCGTTGAAGTTATGGCCAGGTCGAGCATCCCCTTATATGGCCGGTTCCGTCGCTCAGATTCCGGTGAATCTGATGGTGTCCGAGCGTAGCCTGCGTCGCTGTGATTCCGAATCTTCTTTCGGATCGTCAATCGGGTTAGTAACGAATAAGTTATGAATTTATTCGTTTTCAGTATTGCGATTTGGCCTAAATTGACCTTAGGCTTGTCAAAATGGATAATTGGAAATTCCATTATGCTCGTTACATTATTCTGGTGATTATGGGATATTTGTTTGATGAGATATGATGACAGTTGGGTTCAGAAACTGCCTGCGGGCAAAACGTTATTCTGGTGAAATTTAATTAATTAATTAAAGATTAATTAATTAAATTAGGAATCTAGAAAACGCTATAAGCTAATTAAATTCAAAGGAATGAATTTAATTGATGTTTGAAGCAAGAAGTTTAATACGAGGAATATGATATTCTCGACAGGTGGTGTTGAAGACGGTAGACTAACTATAGCTTAGTTGCTCAGTGAGCGTATCCAGGTAAGTCTTCGGACTTACTTAGCTTCGATTTGCAGAAACCCGTGCCTGAGAGATTTATATCTCACTGTGTTGATATGTGTTATTGTTTTGAAATGCCATGTTGTGTTGAAATGTGAATGTTGATATGCATTGAGATGTGTTATGTGTGAAGCATGCTTGATGTGTTTATGATGAAAATGACGTTATGATGTATAAAGCATGCTTAATGTTGTTGTGATTATTATCATGTCATAATTATGAGAAATGGTTAAATGAACATGTGTTAGCCTATTGAGGCGTGCTATTGAATGACATGATAAGCTTGCTGAAACATGATAATGTATGAGATGATAAGCCTTTTGAGGCATGTGATATGATGATGACTTGTAAAGGTCAAGAGTATGTGAAGCGAGTATTTTGCAGTGAATACCGGAGCTCGGCCAAGCCCGGATCGCTTGCGTTTGTATAAGAATGACACCGAGTCTGATGGACTTCAGGCTCGGGTCGCACACCTAATGAAAATGGTAAATGTTTGCATTAACATGAATGGCAAAATGTTGCATGTGGTTAGGGGTTAAGACCATAACCCACCACGAGAAAGCCTGGCCCGTAGACTTGATCAGTCTGGCTACGACCTAAGAGCAAATGTCTGAATTAACCTAATATGTGCAATGGTGAGCTCACACCAAAGCCAGAACCGTATAAGCAATGGTTCCGGATTAATGGGTCCGGGATCGAAAATTGTAAATTTCATACTGCATTCACGTGCATCATTCATAAAAGCATGATATCATCTCATGAGCACGGTATATGGTATTTGAATATATTTGTTGTGTTGTGATGTGTTGATATAATCTCTCGTGGATAGATTATGATCGGTAGCTAACGGTTTTAAACCGAATCTTTTTAGGTAATGCTGATCATAGGAACGCTTCAAGGATGTCAGCTGCAGGGTGTGGACAACCGGGGCAGTGTTAACCCAAGGGTTGGTTGAAATTGCTTTTGAAAATAATCGCTTGCAAGCGAGTCTTTTGTTGGTTGTGTGCAACTGTGTACACATGTTGATTTCAGGCTGAAGTTTTAAGACACCTATTCAGGTGTCATGTTTTAAAGTGTCGTTTTGGGATATACATACTAACTGCATGCATGGTTGTTATGTAAATGTTTTTTCTAAATGACAGGTTGAATGTTTTCATTATTTCTTCGTGCTTCTTGTTGCAAGGTCCTATTTGTGAAGTTGTTGTCAGGCTAACTGATGGGACCCACTGTGTGGTCCTTAGCCTAGTGACGTCTTGGGTTACTTAAAACTCGGGTCGTTATAGGGGGGGTTATCAACGGTATGGAGCTTGCATGGGAGTTGGGCTTCCGGAAAGTGAAGATCGAGGTGGGCTCCCTCCTGGTAGTTGGGATGATTAATAATGGGGTTAATCATGCCCATCCCCTCTATAGTCTGGTTATCCGATGCCAAGGCTTTTTTACTCGAGATTGACGACTTATCCTCGAGCATGTCTATAGGAATGGTAATAGGTTCGCATATGTGATTGTTAACTATGCCTTTACACTTGATCTCGGTGTGCACCGACTGTTAGAAGTGCCGCTGTGTGTTAGGAACATTCTTTTGGACGACTTGAGAGGTGTGTCTCTCCCTCGTTTTTCTCGTTCAAGATTGTTTTTTTTTAATAAAAGCGCTTAGGTGCGGGTAGCTTCGGCTCTTTTTCCAAAAAAAAATAAAATACTTACTTTCTCTCATCGTTGTGTCCAATGCCGAATGAGGGATATACTTGTTTTGAGAACACCGTAATGCAGTGCATTAGTCCCAATCACGATTCACGACCCAAGGAAAAATAAGAGAAAGTGCGGTAAGTTGCAATTAAAAAAAGCGAAGGCTAAACTACTACCACCATCACCAGTTCACCACCAACGCCCAATGGGCCCCTCTCACCAACCCCCGCTGGTTCCTCCGTCGCTCGACGCCAACATATACCCACCGCCTAACACAGAAGCGAGATAAATAAAAAAGGAAAAAAGAAAATACGATTCTATAAAACAATCCCTCTATAACCCTACTACGGAGTACTTCCTAGGAGAGAGAATAGACAGGTTTTTGGTTTCCAATGGCTGCAAGTCTGTGGGCTTCCAAGGCCGCTTCCTATCTCAGGATCTCCGTCTTCCACAGAGGCTTTGCTACCGGTAATCACAGTCTCTCATTTTCCTTGTTCTCTTTCCGTTGTGCTTTGTTTTTGTAAATTGTATGTGTAGAATAGATCATGCAGATCTTGTTAAGCCGATAGCTTCAACAATGAAGCGAGATCATGATTTTGATGTTTCCATTGTTGTTTGTTTGGTTTTTGCGCATCCATGGCTCTTTTTTATTTATTATATCTAGAGTGCTTCTCGCTTTCCGAATGTTGTTTCCATTTCGTGTTGATAAGAAGGTCGTATTTCAAACTTTCCACGATGATTGGAACTTTCATTTTGTAAATGCCGATCGTGTAACTGTACTTTAAATTGAAGCCATATCACTAGCTCGGTTTTGAATTCACCAACCTTGAGTTCATATTTGATTAATTTGAATAACGTCTGTTGAATAATAAAGTCTCTGATTTTTCTTATGTCGAAATTCCTCTGAAGTCATCTGTTTAAAGTTATGTGTGGATTTCGCCCGTGCTGGTATAGAATGAAATTGGTTAGGTTAGATCTTATTATTATCTGCACTTGTTTTGGTGAGATCTCCATGTAAAAGGGTTACGATGGTTGCTTACTTTAGATGAATAAACTCTTTAGTAAATATTCATTTTACTTATTGAAGTAGCTTTCAGAACAGATTGTGATGAAGAACATCTGAACCTAATTACAATTTGACATTTTGTGGATATCTGATCTGTGAATATTCGTCAAGCTTGTGCTCTTGATTTCATTTGCAGTTATAAGAGATTTGAAATATGCCGACTCTCATGAATGGGTGAAAGTTGACGGGAATTCAGCAACTATAGGCATTACAGACCATGCCCAAGACCATTTAGGGGATGTGGTCTATGTTGAACTACCTGAAGTAGGGGCTTCTGTTACACAGGGTAACGGTTTTGGTGCAGTTGAAAGTGTTAAGGCTACTAGTGATGTGAATTCGCCTGTTTCCGGGAAGGTGGTGGAAGTAAACGAAGAGCTCAGTAACTCTCCAGGATTGGTAAGTTAACTACTCTATGGTTATAGTCAATAATTTAGACAGATTAATAACCACTTCTTGTTAGATATGCTGTAAACTTTGGTTGATTGAACGTTCTTAGAACTGTTTTATAACCAAAGTCTCAAATCTCAATGGAGATTGTTTGCTGATACACTTAGTTGGCTGGCTGGCATTGAATAACACTTGACCTTGTCCATATGGTTTTCCTGCTTCTTACCCTTCCATCTATTGATTCATTTGGGATCCTATTCCAACAATGTCTTGATACTGATTCTTGATATCTTGACATGGATATGGAAGGGGCCTTGAGCCATTGACAGTTTGTGGAGCTGACTGCATCTTATTTCTTGTTGTAGGTTAATGGGAGCCCGTATGAGAACGGGTGGATCATAAAGGTGGAATTGAGTGATGCCGGCGAGCTCAACAACCTAATGGACGCTGACAAATACACCAAATTCTGTGAAGAGGAAGATTCACACTAATTCGATTGCCATACACTTGCAGCCGTGTAGAAACCCTGTCGCGAAGAAACTCGTCAATGTAGATGATGTACCATGGAAACTGGGATGCAAATGGGTATCTCATTTCTGTTTCACTTGGCCTCAAGTATGTAACGTTGGACGTTTTGTTTTCTCCCCTTCCCTACACCATGTATGCTGCACTTCTGCCTCCAAGGATCTGTTTTTCTCATCCAAATTTGGAATTTTCTGTGAGCTATTGAATAATTTCCCACATTAACTAAGCTGGAGATTATCCATCGAAAGTTAATCAAATCACTTGGACTCGACAACCAATAATCGGATTGTTTGAGCCCGGGTCCGTTCGGTGAACTTGATGGAGATTATTTTAAGGATTTTCATCCCCAATAATCCCATAATCCCCATTGAAGTGGATGAAAATTTTTCCAATTTTCATCTCCAATAATCTCATAACCCCCAATAATCCCTGCCCACCAAACACACCCAAGCCTTATTGAAATTATCTAAATATTAATGTACTAGATTACAACCCCTCTAAACATGTTTACATGAGTATTGGTGTAAAACTAATTTAAAATTACGTAAAAAAACAAAGCATACTCATTATATGATCATAAGTATTATATTTATATCATTACCAAAAAAAAAAAAAAAAGTATTATATTTATATATTATAAAAAATGCTTTTAAGTTAATTAATATATGACCAATTCAAACAAGGCACAAACTAAAACAAATTATACACGTAAATAGTTACAACTTCCCCCCCTCCCCCCTTCCCCTATATAAAAAAAACTTATAAAAACATTAATTAAATCATCTAACAAGATAAACCAATTAAAAAATAATCGAAAAATACTCAAATGACCGAAAAACACTCAAAACGAAAGACACATTTGACACTATATGTTTAATCTGACTTAAATAATAAGTCCTACAACTCTCTTCTGGTAAATTACGAAACATCTAAAGTATTTTGAAATAATCATTGCTATCACATAAAACTGCGACCACCTTTTGATTTTCATAACCACCGTCGAGTAGTCGCCTCAAAAATTACTATAGGTAAATATTAATCTTTTTAAATTTAATGAAAGTTTGAAACAATTATCATAGACAAAAGTTGTCTAAATTTTGTAATGCTATTAAAAATCAATAAGCTACTAACTAAAATAAATATACTTACTGAATATATACTATTAGTATGTAACAATGATACTAAATTTTTAAATTTAAAATACAGTTGTAGCATGTTATTGAATCTATAAAATTTGGTTCTTTTTTAAATATAATTTTTTAACAATCTATATATATTACTAAAGCAGCACCCATTTTGTCCACGTGTCAACCTCTAAGGTCGTCCACGTAAGCTTTTTCCAATTTATTTACAGATTTGCCACAACGTATTTACAGATTTGCCATTAATTATTTTATGAGAAAATTTTTTATTAGAATTTGTAAACAGTCATCATGCCACGTCAATTATATTTAAATAAATAATTAAAAAAAATAAATCTACATATCTACCAAGATTTGACACATTTTTTAATTTAAAACTAAATCAAATTTTGCTCCTCTATCTAAATCTAAGTAAAAGTGATAATATATTAAGGTATAAATATAATACTCGAATAATAATCTTTGTAATAGAATTTTAATTATGTTCTTTTATTTATTTAAAAAAATTAATTCTCACATGTTAGTCATATTAATTAATAAAAGTATTTTTTTACTATAAATTGATATTAAATATATAATGCATGAAAGTGAAAATATAATATTTACTTAGACAATCCCGCACAAGGTGCGGGCACTAAACTAGTTTCTTTTATAAAGGAACAAATTTATTTGTTTTTTTAGTAGGAATAGGGTAAGTGGCTTACGCGCATCTAATCGCGTTTATTATAAATAAAAGATTGTTATGTAGTCATCACACGAGGATACCCTTACCCCTCGTATCATCCGCAACAAAAATAAACGGATCATGCAATATATAAAACTTTGTTCAAAAAAGGATCATACAATATATAAAACTTGTTCAAAAAAGAAAGCTAAACTAGCGATGAAAAATTTATTTGTTAACGGCTGTGATATATAGCAATTAGCAGTGGAATCTGAGGATAGAACGGACTGACCTCAGTGCTTCGAGGTGCAAGGCCATGGCGGCCACAATTAACCCCCTTACCCTCCTTCGGTACGCTATCTATGACAATCTATGTATCTCTTTATTCGCAATTTTCTCGCGCAAGGTGGAATTTGTGTGAATTCCTTCCTCTTTTGGTCTTTACAGGAATCCAGTTAGAGCAATGGCATTGAGAGCTAATTTGCATCGCTCAAGAGCATCAGTTTCTCTCTGCTTCCTTCCTTCTCCATCAATCACGACACCGGCAACTGCAACAGCGCTAAGCTCCCGTTTCGCTTATCGCCGCTCGATCAGGTATTCTCCTTTACATTTTGTGTCATTTCTTCATTTCCATTTTCCGTATTTTTAGATATCGTTGGAACTTAGAAAGCGGTGATCCATTGCGTGAATTAAAAATTTTGGATCAAAATTTGTATATCCTTCGATTGTAGAATCCATAGGCAATTTTGTCGGCTCTATGCCGCTCCGGAACTGCTAGGGATTGCTGTTTTTTATACATCAATCACTTTGATTCAGAATTGGTAATCCCCAATCCAGTTCAGATTCCAAGTAAAACGTTGCAATATGTTTCGTTCCCTGTCTACATTTTCCCTTTAAAAGGAACAGAATATATTGAGTATAGATAGGAATTGGCCCATCTGTCATTCATGGAAACTTCAGTTATGCCTTTATTTTAGAAGGTCGTGATCCATGGCACGGAGGGAACAATTTGGAACAGTTTTTTGTGTTTCTAGTCCGTTTTCCTCCATTTGATTCTGGATTCATATATAAATTTGTCTGTTCATACTGCACTGGACTGCTAGAGATATGACGATTTTTAATGAAAATCACTTCGGCTGAGAATTTCCATTTCCCTTTCAGTTGAAATTGTTTTATCCAACCAGACTCTTTCTAGTTAAATTTTTCCATATGCTTCACTCTTGCATTATGCCTTTACAAGGAGCATAAATTAACTCTTCCCTTGTTATTTTATGAAAACTTTCTTCAGTTATGCACTTATTTTCTCATTCCTTGTGATTTCAGTCATCCTATATTGATCATATATGAGCAATGAGATTCCCTAGAAGTCTGAAAATCCTCTTCTTCTGTTTCATCACTTGGAAGTTAACTCTCCTTTTGTCTGTTGCATCTTGCAGTTTTACTTAATTATTATGATTATATCTCTTCTGTCACATCTTCCATTTGGTCTTTTGACGGTTGTTTCTGACTAACCTTATTATTTTTATTCAGAACTACATGTCATGCTAGCTCTCCGCATGATGAAGAAGCTGCTGCTAGGGCAGCTGCAGTAAATGCTGATACTGGAGCTCCTACCATGTAAACTGTTTTTCAATATTTGTCGATCAGCTATGCAATACTGAATCCGTTTTACTTGTGAAATGTGGCTAAGATGATTCATGTGTATTGATTAGTTTTGACAAAATTATAGCCAAGGAGATCCCTTCAACCATTGTATACGAGGATGAGAAGGTTCTTGCATTTCGCGATGTTAATCCACAGGCTCCCGTTCATGTTCTAGTGATACCAAAGTTTCGTGATGGTCTAACAGAGCTTGGGAAGGTTGGTTTGTTGTCTTCCTTTTTATTTTCTCCTTACCATACTGACTATTTATAGAATGTGTTTTTTAATCTTGTCTATGTAATTTGTTCATGGTATGATGGGAGAATGTCCGTCTTAGACTAGAAACGTGTAATGATTTCTCAAGATATTAAGCTTGTAACCTTTGTCAGAACAGTTTCGGAGAAGTTTAGTGATATATAGATATTAATCAGAATATCAGTCACACTACTTAGGCTTCAAGTGGGTTTTAGTGGAATAATAATGAGGCCCTTTGTATTTTACTTATCACTATTATGCCACATCGAGGTTTTGCTGTACTTTTCCAATTTCCAGTTGTTTCACTCAACTTTGTTTATATCTGTTTAGGTGGAGTTCTAGAGTTGTACTTATACCCCTATTGTCACCTTATTTGTGCAATTGTCTTACTCATGTAGTGATTCATCATTTTACTTTTCAACAAATTAGCAAAGAAAATGAAATTTTCTATGTTGCACTAAGTGTTATGGATGTATGCATGTGGTCCGGGAACACTTTTGAGCTGAACACCCATCCAAACTAGAGTCGGTAGTTTAGCACTTATAAGTATATTTAGGTAACCGTCTTTCAAAGTTTAGATGGCCTATTTTCAGTAGTTATTCACCATATAATATATCTATTGGTAATTCAAATACCTCAGCTTTATTGTCCAAATTATACCACCAGCTTAAACTTGGTAATATTATACCTCTACACTCATATTCCGGTGAAAATTTGATGTAGTGATAGGAAAACTGAAAAGTGACTAGGATGCCCATGTGGCGGTCTAATATATATATATATATATATATATATATATATATCCACATATTTTTAGCACCTCAAACTATATCATTTTTCTTCTTTCTATGAAAAAAATACTAATGTTTTCCTATCAAAATTCAGACTTAAAAACTCAAAGAGTTGTTAAACATAATGCGGAAATTTTTCAGAAAAGTCAAGAACAATTGATTCTGAATTTTATTGGCCTTCACGATGATTTGTTGGACCATTCATATTGTGATGCTATCATAATATCAATTGTGCTTGCAACTTGCTTGATTTTTTTTATCATGTTTAAGAACTCTTCGACTTTTAAAGGCTAAATTTTAACAGGAAAAACGTTAATATTAATTTTAAAAGAAAGATAAAAAATGTTATAGCTTGAGATGCTAAATTATGCAGATTTATATAAACATTAGATTGTTATATTCACATTCTAGTCTTCTCTTGATCATCACACTCAATTTTTCATTGGAATATGAGTGTGGAGTATGATATTAGTATATTCCAATAGGTTTAAGTTTGTGGTATTATTTTATCTTTGTAAAGGTCGAGAGGCATGAAAATAGTTAAATTACCAATAGGTTAAAGTTGGTGGTATCATTTTAACATTGTAAAGGTTCGGTATTAGAAATTTAGACTTACCAACAGATTCAAGTAGGTGGTATCATTTTAATATTGTAAAGATTGGGTAATTTAGACTTACCCACTCATTTTCAATAGTTATCACATAAGTACCCAATTATTTTCAAGAGTTATCGCATAGGACATAAGCACTCTTGCTTGTGTAGGCCGTTCCATCAAATCTTTGAGTAGGGGTCTAATCTTGTATTTGATGGCAGCGTAACTTAGCCCCTTCTACTGTATCACTTATTGCATCTCTAGACAGCGTGACACACCAAAATTTATAGCAGCCGCTTGTCTTTATAGTCGAATGTGATTTAAAAAAGAAGGCGTTTCATTGTATGATCGATAGGTTGGTTACACATTATGCTAAATAAATTTAAGAACTGCTGTCAATCATTTATTCGCCTCAAATCTACGATGATTACGTTCTAGGTAAAACTTCTCCTCCAATCTACTATAGTGGTCTTCTTTATTTTAGCTTTATCTTCTCAGTTCAAAGTTTCTTGAAATCATAAAATAATGTCTTATGCTATTTTCTGTTTGAACCAATGTTTGCTCATTTGTGTTCTGGAACAGGCTGAAGAAAGACATTGTGAGATTTTGGGTCATCTCCTCTATGCTGCTAAGATTGTAGCAGAGAAAGAAGGTGTTGTAGACGGTTTCCGTGTTGTTATCAATAGTGGCCCCAAAGGCTGTAAGATCTCTTACTTTCTCTAAGATAGTAATGTCATGTTATTCGAATTCATTTCAATTGATATAGATCATGAAAAGTTATAGCTTTTAAGAATATTTCCCCATGAACTGAGTTCTGGGTTTACACAGGTCAATCTGTATACCATCTGCATTTGCATGTTCTTGGAGGAAGACAGATGAAATGGCCTGCTGGCTAAAAAAAGTCTCAGTGAGAAGGATTCTTACTCTTCTTTCTTTGTTTTCATCTCTTGAGACTATTGTTAGAAAGGGGATCACATGGGATTGTTAAATAAATGCATTTCCTTAGGTTGTATCTCAATTCAGGGCCGTTGGACTCCTAGCTAGGGCTGTTAAAAAAATGGTCTGGTCCGAGACCGGACCATTTATTTTCGGTCTCGGACCAACCCATGTACGGTTGGGTCCATAAGTATAAATTTTGTACCCGTTTGTATTATACCCTGGACCATAATGGACTGGATTTTTTGCTTTATATATTACCTATGCACTTACACTTCTGTTAAAAAATGGTCGAGTCTGAGATCGGACCATTTACTTTCGGTCTCAGACCGACCCATGTACATTTGGGTCCATAAGTATATAAATTTTGTACCAATTTTTATTATGCCCCGGATCATAATGGACCGGATATTTTGCTTAATATATTACCTACGATGCATGGATACTTCTGGAAGTCGGAGTGTCCCGTGTCTGACACGGCAGAACACGGCCAAATATGGCCCGGCATGGTCAAAACACGGCCGAATATGGCCCGACATGGTCAAGACACGGTTAAGAGGTAGGACACGGATCATGTTTGGTCAAGACGCGGTCAACGAAAGCTTTTCCTATTTATAAGGCAAACAAAAAATAAAACAATTTTTTTAAAAAAAAATTATTTACCTTATTATTTCTTCTCCTCCCCCATTTTTCCGATTAACCTATCCCCGTATGGCCACCTGCAAGATTGTGGTTGCTGGAAGCAGGACAACAATCTTCTTCGGTTCTAATGTTGAAATGTTGTTCCGCCGAACTCTTCTCTTCATTTTCTTCCATTCTTTTTGTGATTTCATAAATTGATTTTGAATTTTTGATTATTAATTTGTGTAATCTTTATTTGTTGGATGTGTTATTCCAATTCTTTCCCTTTTTTGATTTATAAATTTTTATAATTGTTTTTCTTGGTTGATTATATTGTTCGTTGTTGATTTGCAAAATTGACGATTTGTTCATCAATTTTGAAACTAAATATGTTTATTTGATATTGTAAGACTAAATATTTTTGTTTTTATATTTTCTTAGACTAAAAATGTTTGTTTCTAAGCTTTTATTTTGGTTATTTTTGTTGACATGTTAATGTTTTTATCTACTCATATATCATTGAGTATATTTATATCATTATGATATAAGAATTCTACATTGCGATAGCTTTAAAATGATATATTATTTATTTTTTTCGCAGTGTCTCCGTTTTCTATGCTTTTGAGGATTGTCATTTTCTATCTTCTTGCCGTGTCCGTTTTTTATGTTTGTGCATCATAGTATATCGGATTATCAAATAAATGCATTTTCTTAACTTGCATCTGAATTTAGGCTGTTCGACTCCCATTTAGGACCGTAATGGCTTGGACCTGAAATGGTTCGATCGGCCCATATACTTCCGGTCCGAGACTCAACCCATCTCAATTTAGTTATATATGGCTTGGTTAGTATTTCAACCGGGCCCTATTTGAATCATTTAAACCCCTTTAAAAAATATCAAAAAAAAAAGAGGTTGATATGGGTCGGCCATATTAGACCGGACCTTTATGATACTATACGATCCACACAAAAAATAAAAAATGAAGTAATAAATTCTAACAATTTTTTTTTTTATAAATGAATTATCTTAGTTTCCATATTTAGGCTATGAAAGTCAACTTTGGGTCAATAATGGTAATTTAAGGGGTGATTTATGTAATTTATTATCCAAAGATGTGACTTGAGATGAAAATTATAATTGTTTCCAAGTACGTAGCCAGGATTTGGCCATGCTAAATGCAACACATTGTAACACAACTTAAAAACAACTAATGTAATCTTAGTATATAAATCTTATTGAGTTGCAATTGACAAGTCCGATCAGCTGGGAGGAGGAACGACGGTATCACCAGCGTCGGTCCCTCCTACATTTCCCCACGCTTTTCGAAGACCGTAATCTTGGGTAGGAGTATTTAAGAAAATACCCTTATCATCGACCGTGTAGTAAAGTTCGGTACCGTACGCATCAATCTTATCATCGTACACAGCCAGTTGAATTTCCTTGTTGTTCCATAAAAAGGTGCAATGAAACAAAGTCGTTCTAAACAAGTTCATTGTAAACGACCACTTGAATGATTGTGAACAAACTAGTTTCTTGACTCCCAAATCGTCGTCTTTTGAGCTACAATGTGCCGTCAAGGAATCTCCGCACTTCATAGCGTCCAACACGGTGATTGTGGTTTTCATGCCATTGACGGCTCGCGGCGTTGTTAAGATCGTTGCACTAGCTAGGAACAAAAGGAACGTTAGTGGTTTGATGGAGTTGTAAGACTTCATTTTTGGTAATTTAGGGTTTGATGTTGTTTTTGATGGGAATCACATTGGGTTTTATAGCTATGTTTGTATGAAGATAAGCCAATTAAATGAGTTGGAAACGTTTTAGGGTGATTAATATTCATATTTAATATAATCGGTTTCAGTTAATGACTTGTTGTAACTTATAAGCCCATTGGTTTGCACGGAAAAAGACTTTAAATCTTGTATATTTATTAAAAAAAAAATTTGAAAAAAGTTATAATAAATATATGAAGATAATGAGTTGACCAAAGTTATTAAACAAAACCAATACTCAGTTGGTCTAGTGGAATGCGGTACTAGACTCCTTAAGTGGTTAGTCTCGAGATTCGAGTTCGAATCGGGAGTTACTTACCAACCTTTCAAAAAAAAAAATTATTAAACAAATAGTTACTAGGTTGAGTTTTTAATAAATTGTAAATTTTAACATATTTTTATTTGGTAAAAGAGTTAAAAACATACATGAAAATTAAATTAAACATAAAATAGAATCGGATAAAAAAGTATTTTTAAAAGTATAGAAAAAATGGTGGGATATTATAACAATATCGAAATTAGCTCGGTAAATGAGATCAATTCCGGAGCTAACGATTGGTAAAGGGATCAAACATATTTAAGAGACAAGTTAACAATATTGTTGTGATACACATCAAAACTATTTCAAAAAATTGGTTACCAATTTAAAAAAATAAATCGTAATTATAGATTTTAATTTCGAAATTATTTACTTAATTAAAAACATTTGGGTTGTTGCCACAAAAGCTTTAGCCTTTATGGTTAACAAATCTTTTTACGAAAGCTTTATAAATAATAATATAATAGGTTAAATGATTGTAAGAATTGCATATATCACAAACAAAGTAAGACTAGTGTACTACCCGTGATTGTACGGGTGTTGTTTTTAATTTTTGTTATAAAATATTTTATATTTATTCATAAATTTATTAATAAAAAATATTTTGTGTATTAAATTTTAAATTTTTATCAAGTTACATTCAACACTATATTTTGAAACTAATTTTGTAAAAATATTTTTTGAAACTATTTTTGTAAAAATATTTATGAAAATATTTTTGCAAAAATCTATGAAAAAAAATTTTGTAAAAGTTTAAAAACTAATTTTGTAAAAATATTTATTTGAATATTTAAAAAACTAAATTAATTTCAATTTGTATTAACATTTAGAAATTATTTTGAAAATATTTTTTTTGGACTTCGATAAATGTGACGTTGACACGTGACAAAAGATGTTCCTCTTTAATAGATATAAGATTTCAAAATTTTATGCTTTTTTATGGTCGAACAACATGATTCTTATTAAATCTTGATAAAAAGAATGAAACGGTGATTTGTTTTGATTAGTATAGTTTTAACAGTATAATAAAAATCATTTTGATAATCATTATAAATTATAAATAATCATTGTTATTTGTTCTTTTTTTTGGTGAAAGGAGTGCACTACTCCAAGAACTTAACTAATAACAAAAGATGAGTTAAACAAACGAGAAGATCGAGGGATACTAACACCCCTAATATCTTCGAGCAAAAGAGGAACAATACTAGCCGGAGGAGCAGGAAACCTAATGGTTCCAACATCAACGGAGAAACCAAGGTTAGCAAGAGAGTCTGCAACTCTATTGCCTTCCCTGAAAATATGGCCGAGATCCACAATCCAATCCCGGGTAAGAAAGCCTTGGCATCGGACCACCAGGCTAGACAAAGGGTGAGACGGACACACACCATTGTTCAGACAATCAACCATTGTCATAGAATCCACCTCCAACTGAATCTTGCGTAAGCCATTATCCCATGCTAAGCTTAACCCATGGATAACGCCCCATAATTTTGCAGCCATAACTGACGTACAACCCAGGTTAGAGACCACTCCATGGATCCACTCGCCATCTGTATTCCTAATCACTGCACCTGCTGCAGCTCTCTCTTCCGCACACCTAACAGCCCCATCAGAATTCACCTTTACACACACCATTGTTATTTGTTCTTAGAGCCTTATCATTAACTTACGCAACATTAAGGATTGAATTTTGTATTATATCTATCATTTGAGATATATTTTCTATATACGAAAATCTCTTCTTTTACAACTATCTTTCCAATTTTCTAGCAGAGTTGTATGCAGAAAAAATGAAGTGGAACTCTATACTCTTGGAATGAGATCATTTTCTAATACTTTACTACATTACCATCTTGTATTTTGTATTTTGTATTTTATGTTGACTCATGCCTTTATGAGATTATGGGATGCCCTTTGTCTTTGTTTCTAAAAGAATTATTTTTTGTCAGTTATCCAAGAGATTGATTAATAATTAACTATTAAATTTAAAAAGTTTGCATAATGTATTCTTATCAAAAATTAAAAAAGTTGGGATAAGATTTGCTTACAAAAAACTAACTTCTAAAAGAATATACTTTTTGTCAATTATCAGAGTGAAACTTAATATATTTTTAAAAAATTTGCATAATTTATTATTATAAAAACTAGAAAAGATTAGATAAGATTTACTTGGAAAAAATATTTACTTATTGATTAATAAATATTTAACTTAATAATTAACTCTAAAAAATATTTTGTTAGGTTTAGAGAAACCTCGTGTTGACACGGGGCAAAAAGCCTCTGCTTTAATAGATAGAAGATAAGATAAGATTGGATTCATTAAAAAATTGTAGATACTGAATTAAAAGAATCACGTACAAAATTAAAAATATGATTTTTTAAACAAAATTTATTTAAATGATTTGTAAACTACTTTTGTTGAATATTTTAACAAAAAATATTTTAAAAAATTTTATTTTAATTTTTTTATTTATATGGCTGAAGATATATTATTGGATATTCTAATAATTATTTTTTTTCATTTTTAAATTGTTTTAATTTATATTTGAAGAGATATAATTGAATTAAAAAAAGATTTAGACTGATTTTTTTACAAAATTTAGTGTTTTAATCGTCTTTGATAAATATCTTAATTATTTAGCTTTTAAAAATATCTTGGTGGGCTTCGATAATTGTGGCGTTGACACGTGGCAAAAAGTCCTCTGCCTTAATAGATATATACTAGTGTATTACCCGCACCTTGTGCGGGTTGAGATTTAATAAATTACATAAAATTTTATATGTATACTTTTGTAACATAAAAATCCGGAGAATGAAATTAATTGTTATTTATTATTTTTAATTTTCTTTTAAATTTTTTTCCTTATAATTAGATATATATTAAATATAAATTGATCATGTTTTTTTATTGTGATTTATAATATAATTTTTTAATGATTATATATTAGCTTCGAATAAAAATAAATATGTTTATAATTTAATTAGAAGATTTACTGGATTTCAAAAAATTAGTAAGATTTTAAAAAATTAATTATAGATGTGAGAATTTGTTTTTTATTTTCTATCAAAAATATTTAAAATAATAACTTTTAAAAAATATTTTGTGGGACTGCGTGAATTGTGGCGTTGACACGTGGCAAATAAGGTCTCTCCTTTAATACATATAAGATAAGATAAGATTTTTTTAAATTAGTTTATTAAGATTTTACGAAGATATAATCCTGATGCATTTAGAATAAGATAAATTATGGACCGAATTGGTTGTGGACTGAACCGGATCGGACCGGTCCGATTTTGAACCGGAACGATTGTGGACCGAATTGGTTGGACCGAAGATCGGATTGATTGTGGGCCGAATTGGTTGGACCGAAGACTAGACTGTTGGTTTCGGTCCGATCCGCTCCAAAATCGAACCGTATATGCCAAATGAACAATCCTAATATCATCTGATGTATAACTAAATGACACGTGCTTTTATATTTATATTGTATATTAATAGAAATAAGATTTTGTATTACATTCAATTTTATTTGCACGGTCTCTTTCAATATTAACAAATTAAGATAAAATAAGAGTGAATTTGCTATGTAGCTCAATAATTTTGTTTAGTAATTGTGAAGCTCAATAATTTTGTTAGAATATGACATTTTTTAAATAATTTAGACTAATTTACCCTTATACAAAAATTTAAAAAGATTTCTAATTAATTATTGCCTTTTAATTGACCTACAATCTCTATTTGAAGAAGGTGTATTTTGAAGTTACCAATTTTAATCAACTTAATCAATTAGTAAATCATAAAAAAATACAAGAAACATTTTACGTGAATTGATAAAACTAGCATGTTACGTGCTTGTACTCTTCATGTAAATCACGAAGAGTACAAGAAAATTCTTGATAAAATTTTACAAAAAATTTACAAGAATTGATCAGCGTAATCATTTAGTAATTAATCAATTATTAATATCGTGTACAAGAAAATTTTACAAAAAGATAAATTGTGAAATCGTGTACAATAAAATTTTACAAAAGATAAATCGTGAAATCTAACTTGTCCAATTGGTATTAGGGTGGGACAAACAACCAGAGATCAATTCTTGGTGACTACATTCGTTTATTAATTTTTCGTATTTCTTGTAAGAATTATAAAATTACAAGAAAATTGAAGAAATATAATTACAAGTAAATAAGTATCATTTACAAGAATAAATTATAAATTTACAAGAAATTTATTTCATTTTACAAGAATAGTTACAGTAAAATTATAAGAAGAAACGTTTAAATTAGGATAAAATTTATTATAATAAATAAGGGTAAATTTATCACTATTTATTTGATAAAGCTATTCACTTAAAATTTTATAGGCCCAGGTTATTTACTAAACAAAATTAGTCAAAGGTACATGTCATCCAATTTTCTCATAAAATAATATAACTTCTCTATACATTTAATCTTGCAAAGCTTACGCGACTAATTGCACCTATATACACAGACTATTATATATATAGAGAGATTTATAATCTAGCAAAAGCTCAAATGCAAAGCTTACACGACAACTTTGAATTAAAAAAAAACTAAAATAGATTAA
Source organism: Fagopyrum esculentum (assembly GCA_033239045.1). Lineage (NCBI taxonomy): Eukaryota > Viridiplantae > Streptophyta > Magnoliopsida > Caryophyllales > Polygonaceae > Fagopyrum > Fagopyrum esculentum. The sequence continues at coordinate 214,592 of BSUD01000349.1, forward strand.
TTAAACAAAAATATATATTGAAAAACTTTCGAGCATAATAGCTAATTCAACATTATTTAAGGTCAATTCAACAAGTCCAACATATTATTTTTAATAATTCATCCAATAATCGATAAATCAAGTATATTTTATTACTTATATTGGTCAAAATAATTCGAATACAATAATTCCTTCCATGATCCCATACGCTTGTCGGACATACCATTAGTACTTTAGGCTGATTTTTAAAACGAAAGTTATTTTTAAAATCTAATTAAAAAAAATTCAAATAAATTTAAAAGAATGCATTAATTGTCGAAAGCAACCGATAACGTTCTTATCATATATATATATATATATATATATATATATATATATATATATATATATATATATATATATATATATATATATGATAGATTTTTATAAATTCGAATAAAACCTAATCTTTTTTTCTTATTAAGTTACACGAAAGTTAATGGGAGAATTTGATATACTAGGCCTTTTTAAGAATATGATTTAGTAAATGTACCCCATTATTTTTTACCACTTTCATTTAATGATAGGTAAAAATAATTAACTTTTCTCATACCAGAAAATTTTCATACCAGAAAATTTTTCATACCAGAAAATTTTTTCATACCAGAAAATTTTTTTATACCAGAAAATTTTTTCATACCAGAATTTATCATACCAAAATTTATCTTACCAGAATTTATTACCAGAATTTCAACCATAGCTTTCATACCAGAATTTTTTTCTACGAAAATTACATACCAGAATTTTTTTTCTATCAATATTACATACCAGAATTTGAAAAACTCACATAACTTCATAATTGATTATTCTTGCATGAGGGTGATGGCAGTAGAACCAGAGAATTAAGGTTGCCTCCTTTGGACTTCAAGAATGTTCCTCTTAGGATTTTGCAGTACATCATCCTCATGACTGATGACATTTTCTTCCTTGCTTGAAAATGAATCCAATGGTGAGCTTCCCTCACACTTTCCATTCATTCACTTCTGACATTCATATTTCATAACACTATCAACCATTTTCAGGCCTTCCAATAATACATACTTCATTTCGATCTTGCTTGAGCTCATGTAAACAATCACCAAAGCTTGAGTTGGCGTTTGGGTTTCTGTTCAAGGGTTATATACTAGTTGAACGTATTATATGTTCAATCTCATGTAGCCATTGACTGATATCAATATATCATATGCTTGTTGCTACTGACAATGTGCTTGTGACAGGCAAACATTATAATATATAATATATTCGACCATGAATGCAAAAGCAACACAATCTAAAGAGCAAACATTCAGCTAAAACCTGGTTCATAAAAGTAACATGTACAGCGTGCTCATATACATATATGCAACATGTTTAAGCATATTTGTTTAATGAATTATGGCCCCCCACCAACAAATAAGATTCAAACAAGATACCTGATTAAAGTATGTTTTCTCAGTGACTTTGCCATAGAAAATGTGTACAATCTTTAATTTGTATGAGCAACAGAGTGTGTGCGGAGCCAAGAAAAATTTAGGGAGGTAATGAAAGTCGTCGGGTGTGGCGAGAGAGAAGGCATCAACTGGGTCGGAATGGAAAAATACTACAGTGAACAAAATCAATGAGAGAAGTAGTTGGAAGAAAGGGAAGGGAAGATAGCGGCGGCAACGATTGCGAGTTTACCGACTTCTGATTGAACTCCTGATCGGCGATGAAGAGAAGAACGAAGGAGATTTTCAGCGATGAAAAAAAGAGCGATGGAGCTTTTTGGGTTAGGGTTTTTGTTTCCACGGTAAAAAATAAAGGGAAAGGGGTACAATTACTAAACTATAAACTGGTTTTAGCCTAGTTACTAGTTATAAATAAAAAAAAAAAAAAAAAAAAAAAGCCTATTTACCTAATTTTTAGGAAAATAAATTTTCAAATAAATTTAAAGAATGCGTTAATTGTAGAAGGAAACCGATACCGTTCTTATCATATATATGGTAGATTTTTACACATCCGAGTAAAACCTAACCTTTTTTTCCTAATCTTTCATATTTTTGCAAATAAAATTTTATTGACAAATAATCGAAATTTAGATTGTCACGTAAACCCCGTTTATATAGATAGACAACCCCTCTCTTCTTCGCTTGATTCGTCCTCCAGAAACTGCCGGATAATCGCCTTCTTCGGTGAGTATCAATGGCGATTCTCGATCCCCCTCTTTGTAGCCTTCGCACTCCAATCGCCTGCTCATCTATGTTTGATTTTTGATTTCTTCATGTTGTATTTGCTGTTCTATTCAATTTTTGTTTACGTTTTTTTGAGATATGTTTTGTTTAGATTCCATGTTTATGCCATTGATATGTTGTGTGTTACATTATCACCCAAGTATATGCTCATCCATGGTGAAACATATATGCTATTCGTATTTTTAACATATTAGGGTTTCGTAACCGTTGAATCAGATGACGGTTTTGAGACGCTTGTATCAAGTAACTATGCGACAAAGTAGTTAATTTTCCCGATACGAAGACAATCTGTGAGTGGTAGGGACGATTGTGGATGTGACTTTGATATGTTTCCTTCAGAAACGGTTTCGCCCCCCTGAGAGTGAGTTAGATGTTCACTTTCTTATACAGATTGAAGGTGACCCCGTTGTCAGCGCCTTTTGACCTAATTTTGAAAGGCTAATTCGAACTTATGTTTTAGGTTATAGATGAAAACACAAGTTGATAATAAAAAATTCATTACAAGCTTTCTTCAGATAAAGAGCCACGTGACAACCGACTCCTTATTGGTTTTGGGTAGAAAAGCCAAGATGACAGTACTAAGAGCATTGACTTGGTCAGTCATTGGTCTTTTTAAATTGATATATTTGACAATCTATTTAAGCCTTGGGTCTCCTTTTCAGACTTATGAATCATACATATGAACCTCAATCTCTCAATCTTCCTTCTCTTTTTCGTTTCCTTTCATCCTAAACTCCATGTTTAATGCTATTAGGTTTTAATTAGGCAAAAATGAGTCTCCTGACTATCCTCAGGCATGGTTTCTCTTCATATGATGATAGTATTATGATTTCCCAATTGAGCCATAGCTATGTGAATACTGGATTGTAATGAAGTGAGAGCTGGTTATCTCTAGTTTTCTAATGGGATTTCATGTTAGTGATTGGGAAGTGTCTGAGTTCAGCCGATTTACTTTTAGTCACCTATTGACATGTATGATCATTATGGATATCATTCGAGTCAAGAATGTCTTCTAATAAGTTTATTGAACAGTTCCATTAACTGTGCATTCTTTTAAAAATTGATTGTTATGATAGGGTTTCTCTTAAACATAAGTGATGATGCTAATTAGGATTGAATTATGGAAAATACGAGTCTCCTGAATTGGTTTTTCTTCATAAGTTGGTAGTATTACGATTTTCAAATATTTTAACAGTTTTATGCATTTTGATTATGAAGAGATTACTAAACCTCATTGGTTCAGTGGCTTGCAATTGGAGTGTGATTTGGTTATTGCTAGTTTTTAGTGTGATATCAGTTCTGCGAGCAATCAGTGTCCGAGTGCAACCTATTTACTTGTTGTGTGGCATGCATGTTTTGAACAGTTCAATTATTCGAGTATTCTGTTAAAAAATGATTGTAATGAAAGGCTTCATCATAAGAAGATCCACAACACTGACTTATTTGCAGTCTTCTCTCATTTCAAGTATGCAAGTTGTTGTGTGCGTTAAACTACATCAGAGTTCTCCTTTATTATCTCTTTTTGTGAGACTAAAAGAACTATGTGATTTTCCTGAACTCTTCTTTCAGTCTTCATTGCTGTTGTGAAATCTTTTCTTTGTGGAATTAAAATTGGGACACTTCATTTGAATGTGAACAGTCATTTATCTTATTGAAGGTTTTTTCTTACACAATCGTCTATGTAGGTCTACTTTAGATTGGCGCAACTTCTATTCTTGTGAAGCAGGACGTAAGGGTACTTTCAACTGCATACCATTTTTCTTTCCTACTTAAGCCTTGCTTTCCTCTTCTGTTCTGGATCAGTTTGTGACAGATTATTCGATTATGCAAGTCCGTAGTTCTTCAAATACCCTTGTTAATTGATTGTCGATTGAAGAGGAGAATGTAGTTGTCTCATTGTATATTCTTTTTTCACCTCATAGTACCTTTACATTTCCCTTTTCCCTTTTCCCATTGGTTTTTAATCACTATGTGTGTTCCTCAATGACCGAACCTTGATTATTTGTGTTATCTCATTATCTGCCAAATGAGCTATAAATCCTGATAATAAGTCACAACAGGCTATTATTTTTACTTTCTTTAATTTTGTTGTCCGATGAAGGAACACTATGTAGTTTATAATTCCAGTAATGCTGTAGTTATCAACACTAAGTTATTTTTGAGCTGTCAGATTTTTTAATAGGATAATGAAGATATGAGAGGGTTTTACATTGCCTTGATATTTTCGTAGATTGCTTAATCAGCTTTAAAATTACAGATCCTTTTTCTTTGTAAGTGGAAAATTATGAAATCACTTGTGAAAGTGTAGTTCCATCTCCTCGTCTTGCCTGGAATCAGGCTTTACTTCTGTCACTGAATCATGCATTCAAAGTTAGCTTTCTACTCATCATGATTATTGAAGTATATGCTGATATTTATCATCAATAGCCTAAGTTAATGGCTTTATGTACGAACAATATGTACTATTATAATAATAAAAATTCTTAATTCTTTTTTATTTTTATTAATTATGTTACTTTTATGATGTCCGTGGCCATCTTCTTCAGTAGCAACCTTTTTTTGGTATTGCCCTTCTTTGGCTACCTTTGTTTTTCTTTGCATGATATAGCTTTCAGTTTAAGTTACTTTCAGGTTCTTCTTGATCGGTTAGCAGCTTTTGTACTACCTTCAAATGGCATTTGGGAAGAAGCAGAAGCAGAAGCGCGCATGTGGTGAAGTTCCTGAATTGGGTGCGATCTTTATGTCAAATCGTGCTACAAAAGAAATGTGTTTTAATTGGAAAACTTTTGGCTTACCTTCTACAAGGGCAAGCTTTGTTAAAAAGGTTAAGGCTGGTATGTTTTTGTTTTTGTTTGAACATGAAACAAGGAAGCTCTATGGAGTTTATCAAGCCTATAGTGATGGTGCGATGAATCTCTCTCCCGAAGCTTTCAGCTCCGAAAAGAACAAATACCCTGCACAGGCATGGAATTCCTGCATGTGTCTTGTTATCTGAAGGCTTTGCTCTTAAGATGATAGTCCTGAATTTTGCTTCTTTTTCTTAAAAAAATTGTCTGCCTCAGGTTCGGTTTGAAGTTATTTGGTACTGCAAACCACTTTCTGAAGATGAGTTTCGTCCTGCAATTAAAGACAATTACTTTGCAGCAAAAAAGTTCCATTTTGGCCTGTCCAGGAATCAGGTATGTTATGCTTCAAACAATCAAAGTATACTACTGTAAAACTGATAGGCTAAATACTGATATCTTAACCTGTGTGATTAAATTTAGGTTGATTCACTGCTTTGGTTGTTTGAATCAAATAAACTAAGAGATGGGCTACTACTAGGGAAGAGGCTTCCTAGCCACCCTTCCCTTGTTCCTGGTGAGACCAGGAGTAGTAGTATGCTTGATGCTGGAGAAGAATATACTTTTAGGGTACAAAGTGGAAATGTACCAGAGAATGCAAATGATCTTGAACTGATTAGGGATCTAGAGAAGCAATCCAAGACAAACGGAGAAGTACACGGGAGGTTACTGATTGACGGTCATAGATATATTGGACATGAAGATACTGATGTTGTTCAACCTTTAAACAACTGCAGAAGGGAACCTTCTCATCAAGATAGGGTAAATCAGGTGAGAGATCCAATGAATTTTTGCTGCAATTCCAACAATGATTATACCCTGAATTCTGGAGTCCCGTATGTATCTAGACTATCTAGTGCTGAGAGATACGATCCTGATCAGCCATTGTTGGAGAACGCACCTGCCACTGTACAGCTGACAAGATTTCATGAAGTTCAGGACATTGCTTGTGGAGCTCATGCCAGTTTGGGAACTCATTATGACACGTGTAACCCTAGCTCAAATCCCTTGAGTTGCTACTGCAACTCTGTACCAGAGATTGTTAACGAGGTGGCCGTCAATGAACCTAGGATGCCTTTAACAACTTGTTACTTTGAGCCCATTATTTCAAATTCAAGATCCCCTCATCCTGCATATCTTGATAATGCAGTCCATGGGGGACCCCTTTCACATAATCTTGACTTATTTAGAGGTTTGAAGCCTGTGTCTGAGAACATTTCTGTGCCCTCTAAGACTGATGGTGCTTCCATCTTTAGACGACCTGTGGCTCACTATGACCCTTCACTAACCATTATTCATCCTATCGCTTCTGAAAACTTTCAAATCGGTACCGGGATTGAGTCTTTCGACGCTAAAGATGCTCTACTTGATTCTGAGCAGAAAACTACTTCTCCATCAGTCTGTATGAAAGACATTAGTAATCCTGATGATATTAATCAAGATTCCAAAGATTGTAAAGGAAGGAGGAGTGTGTTTTCTCGCTTGAAGCCTGCATTGGATCCTGATGATGAGTATATGGTAAAACATCCCGTGAGAAGCACTGATGAAATGGTAAGTGAGGTAATGGAGTCGTTGAAGGGTCATTATTGTCAGTTGGTAACGGAATGCAACTCATCAACAAAGCAAGTAGATGATGATGATAATAAGAGTAAGATCAAGATTAAGAAACGTCAAACTTTGCAGTCTCAGATTGCAAGGTATGGACCAGTTGCATCAAAGGTGAGGGGTTTTGGTTTTCCTACATCCAATGAAGAGTATGAAGCTGAAAGTGAAGGGCTGGTCAATAGGGAGATCCCACGTTTAAATTTCAAGCGCAGAAGTGAAGTGAACAAGACCCGTAATGCAGCGGAGGGTGATCTTTGTGAAACATCTTCTGCAATCTTGCCAGGAAAACTATGCAAGAGGAGGAAATTGGTGAGACCCAGTTTCAGTGAGAAGAAATTGTCGAACTGTGATGGTCTGCTTGATACCAGTTCGGTGAACTTGTCCCTGTCGCGTAACAAAGATGTCCCACTTCCTCACGGTAAAGAACAGAAATCACTTGAGATTGGCAATTTAGAATCTGGATTATTATTGGTTGCCAGTGTTGGAGGGCGTTGTAGCGATGGACAGTCAGGTTCAAGCAACTTCACGAATGGTAGTGCAGATAATATAGACATGGGATGTGAGTATGAAAAACACGAAGAAGGACAATCTTTGTCCATTCCCCATGCATTTGATACACAACAGTTGCCCAAGCCGTGTAATTCATGGTCTTCGTTGTTGGATGATAGTGTTGGAGGTGTTAAGAGTAGTAGTCAGCGATCAACTTTAATCAGGGAGGAGAATGAAAGAGCAGAACTATCCTTGACATTAAGTGGGAATGACAAGAAAGGGGGGTACGACAAAGACAATATTAGCAAAGACGAGCTCGGTTGGTCACTAAAAGATCCAAATTTTAGTGTTGATTTTGGAAGTGTTAGTTGTAATGCACAATTGAGCTTAGAGAGTAAGGGGGATGAATTATTCAAAAGGACCGAAACATTGATGATGTTCGATGGTGGTAGCAAGAACCATGGAAAAGCAGCTTGCATCAATATGAACGTAGGAATGAAAATCGATGATGATGACGACGACAAGTTTGGTTTGTCCACCGAAATAAAGCTGGGTGGATCACTAAAGGATGCTGATATTCGTGTTGATAGCCAAAAACAACAATCATATTCTGTTGATGAGGTTGGGGACAATAAATCAGATGAGTCTGTTGAATTGAAAATCGATGATGAAGACGACAAGGGTGGCTTGTCCACCCAAATAAAGCTGGGTGGATCACTAAAGGATGCTGATATTCGTGTTGATAGCCGAAAACAACAATCATTTTCTGTTGATGAGGTTGGTGATAATAAATCAGACAAGTCTGTTGAATTGGAGTTGCCCAATGACCTTGGCATGAACACAATGTACTTACTTCCAGTCAAAGTTGAAGCCATGGAGGATTCAACTATGAGCCAAAGTGAAGTACACGAAGAAGCAATGCGCATCGAATTTCTAGCAGAGCCAACTTCAGCAATTGGTCAAGCAACTGAAGTTCAATATTTTGAATTCCTCACTGAATAGTTTGCAAAACGGTGCCACTGGGTGATCAAGCACGCACAAATACATCAACCATTGCCGGTAACTTGGTAAGTAATGTTTTTTAAACATATAAGCATCTTTTGGATAGTATTTTGGTGGCTGGAAATCACCAACTTGGATCAGTGGTTAAGCTCTTGAAACTAAGCCTGCCTTTTGAGGATCATGAGGGTAAGTAGTGTAAATTTGATACCGAACTCTGAAGTTTTAGTCGTAGAAATCACCACAATCATTGTGGTTCGCTGGTACACGAATCCTTTCGAGTATGGGTTTTTGCTTGCTGTTAGATGTGCCATTACGAGTGAAACTCTCCCCATCATCTGTTCACATCTTTTGCTCTTTTGCACAGTTGGTTTCAGCCTTACGTTACTTTGCTGCTTTATGTAATGACTTAAATTGAATGCTTATATTGTCGGAAGTTATTGCACTTCTATACTCATTTCATAATTCTTTTCTTATGTTGATGCTTATGCTTTACTTTCGACTTGGAATTTGGGAAATCATTTTTTTGTGAGGTCGTTGGTTTCCAACTTGGGAAGTCTTCTGTTGATGGTTGTCCGTTTGTCATTTTATGGGTTTTTGATGATATGATCTTTGGATACACCCATATATAAAGTGTTAAAAATAAACCCAATTACGCAATTTGAGTGTAATATTTTGTTTTAATTGCCTTTTACAAATGGAAGTCGAAACAAGCCATGCCATTATGCATACGGAGTAATATAAACTCCTTAAAAGTCAAACGAACCATACAGTTATGCGTATGGACTCTATGGAGTACTCTGTAAACTCATTTTCATAGGTGATTAATAGAACATTTTTTTGGGTTAGAAGGAGGGTAGACGCGTATCTAATCGTGCTTGTTAAATATAAAAAGACGGCTAAGTGATCATCACTCGGGGATAGTCTGACCCCATGAAAGGTTCACTACACACCCTCGTGAGGATCAAAAAATACATTAAGTCAAGCAACAAGTTTAAAAAAAAAGAGTAGCTAATAAATTAGACGCGGTATTCGCCTTGCAGTAGATATGTCAACAATGGATATACCATTCTCTTTTTGAAAGTCTTGGCAACGCTGTACCAACCTAGAGAGAGGCTGATGACGGGAAGAGAACAGTCAAATGAGTAGAGGCCAATTGAGAATCCATAAACTCATTCTACATGTTCCAAGATTGAATTTAAACCCCGTCAACCATTTTCCCTTATGATTCCTAATAAGACCCGATGCAACTGCATGTCCGTCTCCTCATCTCGCGCCATCAGTGTTGATCTTTACATAACTGAAAGGAGGTTCCCATGCAATATTAGTCACACAATGTTGAACCGGTTGAGCTCCTCGAAAGCGAATCCAATCCTACACTTGTTCTTTGACCCTAGCTTGTAATAGTTTACATTGATCACCCATCTTCCAGACTCCGTCAAAGATCATGGAATTACGTCATTTCCACGTCCACCACAAGGCTACTGCAAAAATTTCATTCCACGTACAATCGTTGTTAAAATGACATGGAGAAAGTAAATTACCTCGAATCCAGGAAGTGAAAGGCACGTCATATGAGTCGAAAAATAACTCAAAATGCAAATCCCTCCGAAGCGAACGAATAACTAAATAGTCCCTAAAAAAGATGCTTTAAGGTTTCCGGCGACCCAAAACAACAAGCAAACAATGGATCCAACACCAAATAGTGGTGGTAACGTTCGGCAATACATAAAAAAACCATCCACATATATGTTTCCAAGCAAACACAGTTGTACACTCCTTAAGTCTCAAGTCTCCTAAAGTCTCACCTCCACCAAATAGTGGTGGTGACGTTCAATCTTACAAAACAAAGAAATAAATATATTTAGTCTTACAATCTCAAATGAACGAAAGTAGAGAAAAAATTTGGTTGGTGGAACAACAATGTTTCAACATTTGAACCGAAGAAGAACATTTCAACATTAGAATCGAAGAAGAAGGAGGAGAAGGAGGAGGAGGAGAAGAAGAAGAAGAAGAAGATTAGTGTTCTGCTTCCGACAACAACAATATCGTAGGTGGTCATATGAGGCTAGGTCTAGTTGGGGAAAAACTGGAGAGAAGAAAAATATTACTGTAAATCAATTTTATTTTATTTTTTAAAAATTTATTTTTTTTACCTTAAAAAATATGGGGAACTTTCGTTGACCGTGTCTTGACCGGAAACAATCCGTGTCCTACCTCAAAATAGTGTCTTGATCGTGCCAGATCATATTTGAACGTGTCCGAGCTGTGTTCCCATGTCCGACACAAGACACGGGACACTCAACTCTCTATAGGCGTCAGTGCATCATAACTCCCAACACAACTGAGATGCTTACCCCTCCGACCATTAAGTTTAGCCTTCATCTTATCCAAAAGTGGGATAAATGTGTCATAGAAACTATCCCTTGCAGAATAGGAACGCCCAAGTAATTCCACACATTACGGGTAGCAACAACGCCACTAATATGCTCCAAATCATTGCAAAGATTCTGGGACACGTTGTTAGACTTATTCACACTAACGCTCATCCTGAAAAGCTTATAAAACAACTCGATACACCCCATAATGTTAAGTTATACTTTTTTAGAACGTTAATTTGACGATAACGGTAAGATAACAAATACATAAAGTTAATGATTACGACAAAATTACAAAACAAAAATTTAAATATAAAGACAAAGTACAAAAACGGTAAAATAACAAAAACGAGAATTTAACAAGAAGTGTAAAATAGAAAGAAAAAAAAAAGAATTTGGCGATTTATATTTTATATTTTTGAAAAAAATGTCAGTATCGATTAATGCTAACTACTATAATAATAACATAATCAAAATATTAATGATAACGGCAAATTAACAGAAAACGAGAATTTAACGAACGATAAACTTACAAAAACGAGAATACAACCAACGGTTAAATTACAAAGACGAAAATTTAACGTTTTATGTTATATATATATATTTTTTTAAAAAAAGTCGTCGACGACATTTGATGTTTTTGTTTATGGTTTTACGAGCTTCGTTTTTCGCGCTTGTGAGTTTTTGTTCCGATTTATGATTTCGGTATCGGAGTTTACGTGTTTTGGTAACGGCAAAATAATAAAAAATGATAATTTAACGATAGCGGGAAAATAACAAAAAGAAAAGGTAAGGTTAAAATGGGGTAGTGGGTATGTTTTGTTTCCATGAGCATATTAAGGGCCCCAATTTAATATTGTGTACAAAATAGGCCCCTTCATTATATACAAAAAAGATTTATTAAAATTAGAAAAATCAATTAAGGAAATAAGGATATTTCTCTCTCCAAGTATACGATATATTCTGCGGCGTTATTATAGGGAAGTATCTCATAGGTTCTTCATCTGCATCTTCTTCCTCACGACGTCACACGAACAACAACCACAATATATTCGTCTCCATCTTCATCTGCATCTTCTTCCTCACGGCGTCAATACAATTGCAGCATTTCGGAAACATTAAGCGTGTTTATCTGCTTGGGTACATAATCATCGAAGTATACTGTTTTCGATCTACCATTTTTTTTTCGTATTTGGTTCCTGGTAAGTCTATGTTTTCCTGTCTAACCTTCTTAGGACGCTCTCATCGATAACTCCCATGATTTGTGTACATAATTGAAAATGAAGCATCGTTGTGTTAAATGATGATCCTTGTATTTTGGAAACAATAAACATGTTTATCTGCTTGGGTACATAATCATCCACGATATACCTTCCATGATTTTTGTACATAATTGATACTGAAGCATCGTTGTGTTAAATGATCATCAATGTATTTTGTGTATATGTACATAATGGATTATGAAGCATCGTTGTATCTGGACATGATTATACTAGGATATGTTCTGTACATATTTGTTGATTTATCATATATGGGTATCTTTTCTTTTATTATCTAAATTATGTACATATGTATGATTTCTTAATTTACTTGTGTATATGTACTTATGTATGACTTCTTATTTTCCTTGTGTGTCAGTCAGTTTGTGTACATATGATGTCGAGTGTTTTCATAACATTATATTGCGGGGGGAAATGGGAATTGTTGAAAGATGTATGGACCTACAGTGGAGATGTGAAAAGCAAGCCCATGGTCGTTGATTTATCTTGCACTTTTGTTGATTTGAGGAATGATATTGCACGCCAATTTGAAATATCTCAATCAGAATCCGTTTTAGACTTGTCCTACAAGAATCCTTTCAATCCAGGACTGCAACCATTTCAACTTACAACAAGAGATGATTTGGATACATTTATCCGGATAAATGAACTGCCGGATTTTAAGTGGAGTATTCCTTTGTGTATAACTACTTTTGAAGGACATAATCATACTGGCAAGGAGTTAGTAGTTGTACCTGATTTACATGAAGAGCTTAACTGCTTGAGAAATTCTACGGAATGTCTTGACAACGGGCTGTCACAAATTGATTTGTGTACACACATGTCAAGTGTGTTAGACAACGATCATGTAGATGATACGTGGAGTGAATCAATCGCACTAGTTCGTCAAAGTCAATCTTATGTGCCTGCTGGAAACGATTATGAACTTGTTGTTGGGAAAACATATCGTACAAAAACCGAGCTGAAGAATGCATTATGTCTGCATTCTATATCGGAATGTTCACAGTATAAAATTGTTAAGTCAAAGAGGAAGGCTGTCACTGCAATATGTATTGATGAAGCATGCAAATGGAGAGTTCGTTTCAGTATGCTTGGTGAATCAAGTATATTTACAACAACAAAGTTCGTCTCTACACACACATGTTCGTATCAATTGAGGCGAAAAGGTAACAAGGGTGCTTCCTACCACGTCATAACAGAGAAAGTGAAATCAATGTATGTTACTTTACTTTTCCATACAATACTGTTATGTAAATATCTTGTGTATGTACATATCTTGTGTAATTCGTGCATTATGTAGGTACGCCAACTCCAAGAAACTACCATCGGTAAATCAGATAGTAACAATAATGAAAAGTTTACACCGTATTGATGCTAGTTATTGGAAGTGCTAGAAGGCCCAAGAAGAAGTGAAGGACATGATTAGAGGAACTTTTGAGGATAATTACAACTTAATCCCTTCCTATTTGTATATGCTGGAGGAAGCCAATGAAGGATCATACGTTGGACTTATAGTTGACGATGATAATCGTTTCAAGTATGTATTTGTAGCATTCGGTCAGTCAATACGAGAGGGTTTAAATCGATGAGGAAGGTACATATTCTTAAACCATATAATATCATCTTGTGTTCTATTGTTCATTTATGTAGGTAGATTATGTACAAGTGCAATATGTTGTAAGTTATCACAGTAGACGGAACACATCTTAGTGGGAAGTACAAGGGAGTGTTGCTTATTGCAACTGCCCAAGATGCAAATCAGCAGATATATCCCATGACATTTGGCATTGTTGACAGTGATAATGATGCGTCGTGGGAGTTTTTTTTTCCAAAATCTGGAACGCATCGTGCCGGACAGTGACGACCTTGTGTTTGTATCAGATAGACATAATTCAATCAAGAAAGATATAGCATCGTCCTATAAAAAAAGCATTTCATGCATATTGTATTTGACACCTTAAAGGGAATCTCAGAAAGAGGACATGATACAACCGAATACTGCAGTTGTTCATTGATGGAGCCATGAGATGTAAGGAATCTGAGTGCATGTCAATACTTGGGCAGATTAATTCGGTATGTTATGTACATAATGCCTCTTATGTTACCCTTATTCGTATACATAATGCTTTGCATGACGACATTGCCTGCTTTTGTGTACATTAAAGCTGATTTTCATACACAGGAAAAGCCAATAGTTGGATCTCTGCTACATGAGATAGGACTGTCAACGTGGGCACGGTCATTATCGCCGGCAAAACGGTACAATATCATGACAAGTAACAACGCCGAGTGTGTTAACGCATTGATGAAAGAGGGGAGGGAATATCCAGTTTTAGCGTTGCTTGATGAGATTAGACAATTCATGTCGCGATGGTTTGCCGAGCGTCGACAAAGGTCTCAATCTTGTGTAGAGGTTTCCACACCGAAAATTGAAGCGATCATCCAGAAAAGATTCAACGATTCTGCCTCTTACTTTGTGAATGTCCTTGATGCGGATATAATGGAGTTTGAAGTGAAAAGGGGTGACGAGCATGTAATCGTTTGTTTGCAAACAAAGTCTTGTGAATGCAAGGAGTTTGATGTGGAAGAAATACCGTGTATACATGCTGTAGCTGCATCAAAACATCTTGGTATGAGTCCTTCTTATCTCATTAGTATGTATTACTCTACTGAAAATTGGAGGGCTGCATATTCGGAGATAATTTATCCAGTACAGAACAAGTCGGAGTGGAATATCCCGACATGCATATCGGAAATGAAATGTGATCATCCAATAAGGCTTAAACGGTGTGGAAGGTTGCCTGAAGCAAGAATACGGGCCTCGTGGGAACCAAAGAGTAAGCAAAGATGTGGATGTTGTGGATTTAGTGTACACACGAAGAAGACTTGTCTAAATCAACCAAATAAGGCAATGTGAAACTGGTTTTAGTTAATTATATGCTTTATGTGCGAAAAAAGTTGTGTAGTTCTGAATAAATGGTTTTTGTCTTATGTACGAACATCACATCCTGGTATCCTATTTGATTGAATATTTGAATATTATCAAATTCCTATTTGTGATTTGTTAAACATATTATGTAGTTCGAATCTGGTTGTGTACTTCTCATTAAGAAGTCAAACGAGAAATACACATTTTGTTTGTGATTTGTTCGTTAGACTTCTTAATCGAAAAGTCACACGAAAACATTACATTTTGCTTGTGTACTTTAATATCTTGTACACACGCCCTAAATTGTGTATTATTACATGTTATGTACATTTTTGTTTCATTAATAAACTGGTTGTACATTAGATAGGTTTGTGTACTAATATATCTCAGTATAAAGTAAAAAAGCATGTGTATGTCTCATTAATAAGTCACACGAAAACATTACATTCTGCTTGTGTACTTTAATATCTTGTACACACGCCCTAAATTGTGTATTATTACATGTTATGTACATTTTTGTTTCTGTATGGTTTTGTATTAGGACATGTTATGTACATTTTTTTCTCTTGTGTTTGTGTACTATGACATGTTATGGACATGTTATGTATGTTTCTGTTTCTAAGTACTAGGACATGTTATACTAGGATATGTTATGTACATATCTGTTTCTAAATACACCATAATGATAAAAATGTCTGATTGAAGTAACACGAAAACGTGATAAAACTGTCCCCCTTAATGAATCTGTTTGTAAGGACGACATAATAATTGAAATATGTACTTCACAAATCAACATAACATAACATGAAAAAATTGTCCGCATTAATGAATCTGTTACACAAGAAAACTAAAGTAAATTGTCTTGAAATGTGTTCAACTCTCATCAACCCAATCTGGCCATCCCCTTGAGAACATAACATGAGCAAGCTTCTCCCTCACAGCTTGCAACCCATCATCGTTAATGCCAGATAAATCTGTTCTCCCCGAAGCTAGGTACTGAATGTACTTGATAGCAAATATCCCGCAGCTACCCCTGTTTTGTGCAAATCATATGTACATATAATTATGTATACACATTAAATGTTATGTAATAATGTAACTTACCCGTCAGCATTGGCCTTCAGACCAGATTTTCTGATAATTTTGAATGACCTCTTCAAATTCTCGCCTAACTTTGTGTGTCTACCATGTATCCTTAACACCTGAGAGAAAATAACTGCCAAAGGTTCGAGTAAATGCTGAACTCTTTCTTCTTTTATGTACGTAACTTGTGGGTCATATACATAAATGGTCCAATCGATTAGGTTGATCTCCAGCGATACCCAGTGTGAATCCAGAAGGTTAAAGGGGGAATATATCTTGTCAACATCGTACAAAGGCTTCCTGAATATAGCTGGGACATCTCCAGTTATGACCTGGAACCATTTTTCGTTCAACTTGGGTTTCTCATTCTTCACACCTACATACTTAGCAAATGTGGTTCTATTATATGCCCTTGTCCATTCAGTAGAAAGCACAGCTATCCTTCCAAATCTTTCTGGATACTAAACAATACTTTTGCGGATATGCACCAATATCTCATCAATTGCCTGCAAATTCCAAGGATATGTTTTTCTTATGTACATATATAAATATGTACACAATCACTTAATGTACACAATGTTATTGACAGCTTACCTCGTCTTTGATCCAACCACCAGGTTTCAATATATCCTGAATTGCTGCTCTTGTAATGTTCTTGATATAATCCCTTATCGAACCTTTACAGTACTTGTTCTTCACCCAATTATATAAACTTTGACGCTCATTCAAATCAAGAATGTTGTTGGAAGGCTCCTTCGGTAAGCTCACATTTTTCCTGTACGGTGTACGTACATATTTAATGTCCTTCTTAAGCCATAACCCAATCCTCTGTGCTTGTTGGGCTTCCTCTATGCCCTGTTTAACAGTTTTAATATGTAAGTTTCCATACATATTTTCACAAAAGATTTTGATACATAATATTTGTTGTGCTATTACAATTAGTTGATTTACATTACATATTTCAAAGTGTCTACTGGAATCAACATTACATATTAAATAATATATATTTATGGTGGTCATACCTCACTGGATCCACCCCCTAATTCTTCGATTTTTGCATCATCAATAATGTCTTCCTTGTCAACGTCAGCACGTGTAGGAGTCTGTTCGGGAGCAGTCGATTTTTTCACATTTTCTGTGATAATATTCTTGATTTTAATCTTCGTACGCTTGCAAGATTGGTAAATTGTTGTGTCCATCTTGTCGTACAAAGTGCCCAAATCCCTGGTATATGTTGTGAGTTCTTCAATCATTATCCCATGATGCTCTACCTTCTCAGCAATTTCTTTCTGATCTCGTTGAATGGTGTCCAGCTTATCCATAAGTTCAACAACCCACGCTGGTTTATGTGCATCCATCCTATTATGTACACAAAGTAAATTAGTGAATATTAAGAGTTTCTATAACTGTTATGCATAGGGTATAAAAATGTACATACCTCATTGATACATTGCTTTTATGTTCGCCTTTCCTCCCTTCTTCAACAATAACTTCATCTATATTTTTTTTGGTGAAAGTGTGGGGTATGCTTCCACATTTGATTGATCATTTTTTTCCTTTTCTTTTGTTTTACTCCTCGATGATCTGTGTACATATGAAAACAATAAGCATTGTGTACATAAACATATCATTGAATCATTTATTTTGTGAACTAGCTAAATGAACTAACCTTGTGTGTGCATTGATCTTGTCTTCGCCAGACTTGCCAATGTCGACACTAATGTTTTCAGTTGCAATCTTAGGTGGAGGTGTAAGGGTATCTTCATTGATTGAATGTTGAATATTGTCCTTTTCCTTTGTTGTCATCTTTGAGGATCTACACACAAAAGTTTATTCTTATGAGTATGGAGATATTTATTGATATATTTGTGTAATATTATAAACATAATAGTGAAACGCACCTTGTTTGTTCTTGAACTTTGGCGTCAACCGACTTGCCAACTTCAACATTAGTCTTTTCCTTCTCATTATCAACTGATTGTGCATGAGCTTCTTCAATAGAAGATGGAATAATGGGATCCTTTCCCTTTGATATCCTTTTTGATGATCTACAAAAAATACATCAATCAGAAACATAAAGTTTTTTATGTGATTGTGTACTTGTGTATCTAACCTTATCCGTTCATAGACCTTGCCTTCAACAGACATATTAACTTCACCTTCCACCTTTTCATTTTTCTTCACCTCGGTTGGTGATTGCGTATTCTCATCAGTTGATGGTTGGGTTATCTCCTTTCCCTTTGTTGTCCTGCTTGAAGCCCTACACAAGTTACAATATTTAGACACAATATTCATGCTTATAATTGGGTACATAAATATATCAATAAAAAACATAAAGTCTTTTATGTAATTGTGTACTTGTGTAACTAACCTTGTACATTCATAGACCTTGCCTTCAACAGACATATTAACTTCACCTTCCACCTTTTCATTTTTCTTCACCTCGATTGGTGATTGCCTATGCTCATCAGTTGATGGTTGGATTGAATCCTTTCCCTTTGTTGTCCTGTTTGAAGCCCTACACAAGTTACAATATTTAGACACAATATTTTTATATAATTGGGTACATATATCATGTCCTGATACAAACCTTTTTGTTTGGACATTATGAATGTTTGCATCTGGTTTTCTTTTCCTGCTTTGCTTGCCCTCCTCTGTTACATTTTGATAAAAAAAAATAGATATGTTTATACACAATAAGAAGACTTATGTACAGACGTTCAATTGTGTTGAATATTACCCTTCTTCTTAGGTGGATCAACAAATGCATCATCATCTGCTTCAACAGCACCAATGATAACACCAATGCTTCTGATCACAATACTGGAGCTACCAGCCCTATATTTGAAAAAGTAAAAACATTATCAAATAGGAAGTGCCTAATGTTGTGTGTACATAAAATTTATTTAATCCAAACCTGAATGTTTCCTCTTTAGCATTCACTTCACTAGGCCTTGTTATTATCACTTCTGCATCTTGAAATCCATTATCAAATAGGAAGTCAATTCTATCATCTTCGCCCTCAATTGGCCACTAGTCAGTGTCATCGTTTTCATTAAGTCCTTCAACAGTTTTGATATCCTCTTTCTTTAGGCTATCCACAATGCCCTTTATCTCAGCGTATCCGGGGAACGGCTTCCCAAACTTCCCAGATCTTGATACGTACCGCAGACACATTGGTTCCACCTCCTCATCATTAATGCTTGCGTAATAATGTGCAAGCTTTGGAACAGAATGAAACAGCCAAATCTATGGAAAGCATTGGAAATTCAATATAGTTAAATGAATATGTAAGCACCGTATATTTGTATAAATTATGTACACACAACAAATATGTATAGATATGTAATCAAAACAATATAAAAAGTACAAACCTGTAATGCAAGGGGAAACCCTCAAATATTGTACCCTCCACTAGGTCGTTCTTTGCCGACTTCACATGATTGGAAGAACCTCATTGTCTGGTTAAATGCCAAACGACCCCATGGGATAGAATTGAACATACCCATATCGTTGACAATGTTGATGGTCTGTTGGTAAATCATTGTTTTCCTGTCCTTTGCAACGACCACTGTTTCAATGAGCAGCATTAGAGCCATTTTTAACTTTTCTGATGACTCTTTCGGTGTTCTTGCGTATATCTCCTCCAAATCTTTGGTTGTGCATCTTTCAATCCCAACCACCCTCTTCATATCAACATCTGGTAAATCATCAATAGAATGCCCAAAATCGTCAGAGCAGTTCAATCCAGTAATGTCGGAAAACTCTATTAGTCCAAATCTAATTAGAACATTGTTGATGCCGAACCACATTGAATGCTTTCTCCTTGTCTTCACTTCTCTCATAAGCATGAAGTGTATTACTTGATTGCTCATCTTGAGCCTTGTGCTCATATGAATTAACGGAGCAAAGGGTCCGTTCCTTACTTTGGTCTTGTCTTCCTCACTCAAACCGTCCATTATAGTGGGTATCATAACTGGCCTATAGAAGCAATTGATCCTAGCCAGCTCATTCTTGTCATTCTCATCCCATCTGTATGTAAACTGTAACAACATAAGTCAGTATTATGTACATAATGAGTTTGTGTACATATGAGTTGAGAACTAATTTGTTTATATTAAAATGCACACCTTAAGGTGGGTAGTGTGGTTGTCATACATACATGCAGCATCTTGGGTGTAGGTGTCAGCCATCATCTGGTACAATTACAGTGCAAACAATTATTGAATTTATTCATAATGGATTATGTAAATAACAAAAGTTGTACTTGTGTATGATGTACATAAAACAGATTATGTAAAGCTTGATGATTGGTAAATGTGCACACATGAATATATTGTACATAATAGATATGTATATAATGTACATATGTATGCTGTGCATAATTAATGTTCTACCATGATTATGTAAAGTTGTGCATAGTGTGGTTGTCATACATCATTCTTGATTATTGTTAGTTGTGCACATAATTAATGTTCTACCATGATATGCTTTAGTGTGTATACATAAATCATTCATAATATGCTTTACTGTCTATATGTAAGGCATGATAAAGGTTCTACCATATCATGCTTTTCTACTTATGGTTTCCCAATCAATCATTACAAATACTTGTGAGGAAGACCCTGCACCTGGTTTATCTTGTTGCTTCCTCATGTGAGGCTTAATACCCATCATTTTTTTTCTTGCCGTTGTCTTTCTTGTATTCAGACAATTGCAATATATCAGTTACATGTGTCAGTTTCAATTGAATGATATAAATATTGTGGTAATTTATAACAATGTTTGATCTAATGTACACATCTAACACAGACCAGCCTGTACACAATCTACGTTTCTTGTCAAAATAAATTCAGTCCTGTGAAATATCATAATGTATGTACACATTTAACACATCTATTCTCTGTCGGTACATATAGTATCTGCTTGTGTATTATAATGTATGTACACATCAAAAACATATATTCTCTATCAGTACATATAGTATCTGCTTGTGTATCGCCATATCTCATTCAATGTGTACATAAATTAGATTTTTTACTAAATACAACATCAAACAAAGCAAATAGCAACCAATTCCAACTAATTTTCGTTTGTAAAATGTAAACAATCACTATCACAGTTGTAGACTGGTGTACTAAAATTGAACATAGTCATCCCTACCAAACTTCTAAAATCAGTTTATGTACATAGTGTACCAACAAACCAAAATCAGTACACATTTGTACATGCAAGCTTAAAGTATACGGGATTCTTCTACAACAAAGCTTTAATTTCGATTCAAAATTTCCAGATCTAGAAAAAAATGCCAGCTTTACCAAAAAAATTTCGTCAGTATGAGACAGTGTTTGTTTCTTTTAAATCAAGATTTAACATCCCAAATTAATGCTTGAACATGCATTATATCGAATCTTCAAAACCTTGTTTTAACGAAAGAACTGATTTTTTCAATCAAACCATGTAAAAGGCAGTGAAGAAATCATACATGCGTTTGATTAGCAATGGCGAGTTTCTTCTGAGTACGTTAAACGATTTGCTAAGTTTTACCTGTTGAAGAAGAAGGAATAGATCGACGACGAACGATTGTGATCCTTGTGCTAGTCTGGAAGTCGCCAGCAAGTTGAACTCTCAAATGCTATGGCGAGAATCTTCCGAAACACTCTCGATTTTGGTTTGGTTTTTCGTGGAAGTTAAAAAGTCGGATTTTGTGGGCTATTAATGAGGATGATTTGCCGGTTACCTTCTTAAAACCATCTCTCCGATATTGTAGCTTATTTTTGGGATTTTTTAAAATATTTTACCATATTAATAACTTCCATCAGCCCAATTAATACCTTAATTTTTTTTTTTTTAAAATCAAAACAATCAAGGGCCTAGTTTGTTTCTTAGAAAAAAAAGTTACCCCAACCCCTTAATCTTTTCAAAAGGTAACTATAACAACAAAATAAGAATAAGAGTAAATTACCGAAAACCACCCGCTTAATGAGGTCAATTGTACTTGACCACACGTTAAATACTTACTTATCTAGGACCTCCCATTAAATGCATTTCGTCAACGTTTTAACACCCTCACCCAAATCCCTCAGTTTTGTCGTCAATGTCCCACTTTTGAATATTATATTATTATTCTCTATAAACCCAACTGTAGATTAATATTAATGTGGTGAATGAACCGAACCATATTTTGTCTTAAAGAAACCCAAACCCTCAATTCCCAACTCCCGTTAGCGAGCTTGCTTTCTTTAACCCGTTGATGGCGCCTACAACCTCTTTTGGTCCGAATCCCACTACTCCCTCCTTGTCGTTGTAGTCGTTGATGGCTCCTTCATGATCTACGAATCTACGATATTTACATCCCTCCTAGTTCTAACCCCGTTCGATCCCTCCAAGAGCACACTTGCGAGACTCGCTCCATTGATTGGAACCTAGCCGCTACAATTTTCTTTTATGTCCGTTTCGTGGGATGATTCCGTCAAACTTTGGATCGTTGATCACTAGACTTCAATCAAGACCTTCAAGGAACACACTTAATGCGTCTATTCCGCCTCCTGGAACCCTCGTCATCCCGATATTTTTGCGTCTACGTCTGGCAACTACACAACCAAGGTTTGGGATATACGAGAGCCTGATTCCACTATAATTATGCCTACTCACGAACACGAGATTCAAAGACTGTTTTGCGAAATAAATCAGAAGTGCAATTTCAAAAAGAAAAACAATTGATCAAGATTGAACCACGAGAACATCATAAGCTATAAATCTCTCTAAAAAACTACAGCAAATTCCATAGAAGAAGGATTGGGTATGGGTTCATTTAAAACAAAACCCGATTATGTTCATTCACAATAATAATATTAATGAACCGTCTGATTTATAGGATATAATAATATAATATTCAAAAGCGGCCCCAATGATGACAAAATTGACGAATTTCGGAGGGGTGTTAAAACGCTGACGGAATGCATTTAACGGGTGGTCCTAGGCAAGAAAGCATTTAACGTGTAATCAAGTGCAATCGGCCTCATTTAACGGGTGTTTTCGGTAATTTACTCTAAGAATAACTAAAATTTAACGATAACGACAAAATAACAATTAATAATGGTAAAATAACCAAAAAAAACATTATAGAGATTTTGACGATAACAAAAACAAAACAAAAAAATATAAAAGGACATCTACCGATAACGGATTTTTTTTTAGCAAGTTTCACTTAGGGTGTGTTTAGTTATAGTTTTTGTTATAATACCTTTATTTGTGGTTGTGGTTGTGGTTGTAGTTGTGGTTGCAGTTGCGGTTGCGGTTTATTTCGAGTTTATTTGACGGATAGTTTATTTAAAAAAAATTGGTTATATGTGTTTAATTAGAGTTTTTTTAATTAGATGCAAAGTATGAAAATGACATTATTACCCTTGTAATAAAAGTCACGTGAGAAGCACAATGGGCAGACAAGAGAGCTTGTTCTGGACATTTATCATCGACTGCAGAGAAGGCACAAGGGTAGGTCTTCTTGTTCAAACGATTGCCCCTTTACAATTGAAGAAAGGAGAAGCGTTCAATCTTCAACAACAACACCTTGGAACGATTCCGCACGAAGAAGAGAAGGCACCGGTAAGGTCTTGTTCAATTTTTTCCCCCTTTATCTCTTCTCTCATCTCGTTCAAGCTGCTATTCATTATTATCTTATCTCGTCTTGCTTGATTTTTTAGGGTTTGTAGAAATGTTGTTTGTTTCCCTCTAAAAAATGGAATCAAGTGATTTTAGTTATTCAACTACATTTTTAAATTCTGATTAGTTGCAGGAATGCAGAGAGTATTTGTAGCTTGGGTGCTAGTTAGGCAAAGATTTCAGTTATGCAAAGAGTATTCAACTACATTTTTAAATCATCCTTGTTTAAAAAAAATGGAATGAAGTGATTTTAGGGTGCTAGTTAGGCAAAGATTTCAGTTATGCAGAGAGTATTCAACTACATTTTTAAATTCTGATTAGTTAAAAAATGGAATCAAGTGATTTTAGTTTGCTAGTTAGGCAAATATTTCAGTTATGCAGTTTTATAGTTATGCTAACTACTTAGTATTTTTATTAGGGCTCAAAATGATAATTCAAGTGATTTTAGATATGGAATTTGTTGCTTGTTTCTCTTTAGACACCAATTTTTGAATCAAATATGTTGATAATTATAACCATTCAAGGGGGAAATGCATTAAGATACTGTTAATGCATTAATATACTAAAGAGAAACAAGAGCTAATTCCTTTCTTACCTGATGTGTAGTATGCAAAACTTATAACTGTTGATTTGTTAACGTTTTTTTGTCGTCTATATTTTGTCACTTTTTCATTTTAGTCTATCAAGTTTCAATTTGTAATCATGGCTCAGAATATTGGTGAGAATATTGGTAGCTCGGGTGCTAAGGGATAAGATAAGTCGTTTGTGTGGACGGATGCTCTAACTAGGACTCTTCTAGAAATGCTCACTGAATATCAAAGGCGGAATGAGAAGAATGGATTTAGTTGGATTCAGTTGACAGAGACATTTGAGCAGAAAACCAACATCAAGTGCAAGAAAGAAACATTGAAGAATAAGTACAATAACATGAGAGGATTATGGAAACTTTGGACATCCTTAAAGCATGGGGAAACTGGATTAGGTTGGGATCCTCATAAACAATGTATTTTGTTTGTCTCAATTGAGCAGGAGAATAAAGAGTATCCGGTTTTCAAGGAACATTTGCAACATGTTCTCATTGTGTTGCCCCTTCTATGATCACAAGGCCCAATGTGACCAACGTGCCATGCAACACAATGTTGCCTCAACTTCCATATACTGATGAAGACGATTCTCCATATGCTGCCCACTTACCAGTGGACGAGTTAATTGGTGATGGGTTTGCCGTTGAAGATGTCACTCATGGGGTACCATTAGACGGTGTTGAACTCCCTTTTAGTTGCTCCCTTCCCTCTCATGGGCAACCAAAGAAGAGATTTGGAGACCCCTCATCATCCGGAGGAACTAAATGAAATGTATGAAAGAGTGTCGGTGCCAACTTGTACCAGAAAACCCTAAATTCTACACTAAGAGCTAATGATTCAATGGCAGAAATGTGGGAGGCCGAAAAATAATCCACAACACAAGCAAGTTCATCTGCAACTGTGGCTTCAAATCAGCCAAAAAGTACTTGTCTTGAAGCATTGAAGGTTATTGAGGGAATGGTTAATGAAGGCTTCTTTGTTCTAGGTTCACCACTATGGTGCTTTGCGTTGTCTATGACGTAGAATGACTACAATCGTATGCTCTTTACATGCCTCTCATCCCATGATGCAAGGTTGCCTTAGCTTGAGTGGGAGTTCAGCAAAGAAGGAATGAAGGGTCTTATCCCTCCGAAAAAACATGAGTAGAGACACTACTGTTTATTTCCAAACTTAGACTAAAGGGTGACAATGTTGTCAACTTCTATGCTTTCATTTAAGTGTTTGAACATGGTTGTATCACTTTGAATACTTGTCTGTCTTTTCACTTTGAAAATGCATACTTTCTAATTAAAAGAAGTTTAAGTTTGTTTGAATATTTGTTTGTCTCTTCATTTCTCATAAGCAAGTAATTATGATGGTTGAATATAGGCACGTATGAAATTTACTATTTTTTTCATGTTCATGTATAAAGGTGTAGCTCTTCAATTTCAAACACAACGACAAGCTGAAAATGTCTGATGAAGCATCTTGTAGGAGAAGGAAACGGTACTTACGTCCGGCGGCATGTCTACGGATGCAAAGAAACCTTTTAGATGAGCACTACTACAAGCATGTGCACAAAACACGTGTCTTTGATTCAACTTTTATCGGTTCACGTTGGATGGATTCAATTCTAAATTCAAAGACAGAGACATGGTGTGTTAATGCCTTCCGGATGGAGTGGCGTGTGTTCAAACAACTATGTAATGATCTAACAGATAAATATGGTCTACAAGGGTCCCCTAGGATGCAGGTGGTTGAAAAAGTGGGCATCTTCTTGTACACGGTAGCTCAAGGATTGTCCTATCGAAATGTTGGCAAGAGATTCCAACGGTCGACTGCAAAAGTTTCTATTGTCATTCATGATGTTTTAAGCGCCTTAGTTGGTCGTGAAGATGGTTTCAATGGCATGGCAAAATACATCATTAAACCAAGTGACCCTTCGTTCACCCAAGTTCCTACACACATTAGTAATGATAGTCGGTATAATCCTTTTTTCTTAGGAGCAATTGGTTGCATTGATGGTACTCACATAAATGCATGTATTCCTGAAACTGATCAGATAGCTTACCGTGGACGGAAAGGGATATGCACCTTCAATGTGATGGCGGTATGTGATTTTGATATGCTTTTCACATTCATGTCTGTTGGGAGGGATCAGCACATGATGCGAAGGTGTTTGAGCATGCGATTACAACCCCCATCCATGGAATTCCCACACTCGCTTGCAGGTATGTTTCTAAAATCAGCCAAGATTAGGGAAATTATTTGTGTACGTCATGCTAACTAAAATGACATTTGTCCGCCTTTTTTGAGATAGGCCGTTACTATTTGGTTGACAAAGGTTACCCGAACAAAGAAGATTACATGGTTCCATATTCAAGGACTCGGTACCATTTGTCACAATTTGAGAACGTTGAGCCAGGGAACTCAAAGGAAGCGTTCAAGAAGTTGCATTCATCTCCGCGTAGTTGCATTGAGAGGTCATTTGGGGTTTTGAAAGCTTGTTGGAAGATTCTACGTGTGATGCCAGCTTATCATGTGGACACTCAAGTTGACATAATACTAGCATGTTTCGCTTTACATAACTATGTAATTAAAGCTAGGAATGAACCATCGGGAAGTAATGGACTTGAAGACGTGATTTATGAAGATGAAGATGAATATGAAGATGAAGTCGATGACCAACAAATAAATGACAATGACAACCCTTCAGAAAGTGATGGGGATGATGGGGATGACGAAGAGGATGATACAAGTCTTGGAGGTGAAACGAAACACATTCGAGATCAAATAGCCAAGATGATATGGGAAAGAAAAGCATAAGCAAGTAATTTTGAGATACGGGGAAATATTTTGGTCCTCATGATTTTTGAACATATTTGTAAGCACTAACATATGATTTGATGCACCTATCATATGTATCTGCTCACATAGTTATGGGGAATTTTGTGATAAGATCCTCTATTTTGGTGATGTAACTGAATTGTGGTTACACTGTTGTTTACATGGTTACACTGTTGTTGCTGCTGTTTTTTTGGTAACTATAGTTGTAACTTTCTGTCGTAATTGTAGTTGTAGCTTTGTTGTTGTAGCTTTGTTAGTTCTGACATGCTTTGGAGTCTCATAAGCTAGGAATCAACACATATTTCATTTATTAGCCTGATTTTTCTAGTCTGTCTTAACTGATTGTTGAGGAACCTACTTCTAATTTTCATCCTGTTTATTTGCTTATGGAGAACTTTCTCAGCTTAGTTATAACAAGTTTGGAGAAAATCTTTCAGACTTTCTCAGCTTAATTATAGTGGTAACTTTCTGGTGTACTTTCATACTATCATCAAATATTTCAAAAATGTGAAGAAGATAGAATCATTGAATGGGATCTGAAACCTTTTTGGAAAGGGAAAGCAAGTTGAAATGGTTAACTTTGTCAAAATAATAATAAATGGTGACTGCTTTAACCCAAAGGTATGCCGATGCTGGTCTGAAACCTTTCACAGTTGTTTAAACACAGGGGCTTCAAAGTGGCTCAGTTCAAGACAGAGAAACCTTCCACCACGCTTTAGTACCCTATCAAGGAAAAAGCATTGTGAAGTGTGCTTGTAGAACCACCACTCATATCAGAAGTAACAGCAGAGGTCCTCTACCAGATGACATCAATGTTTAAGGTGATGAACTTGTAGGTTTCACAGTTATTTTCATATGATAAATTAAGTATAATCAGAGTATTAAAAAGGGATTAAAAAGCTCTTCAGTAAACTATGCTATTTATGTCACTGTCAGCACCTTCTCCTGCATATCATGTTGTAGTGTAAAAGTTGAAGAATTAAGACTTAGAAATCATGGTTTATGTGATACATGTTGTGTTTTGACTTCTGATTACCATGTAAAATAACTTCAACAGAGACTTATATCTTCTTCATTTTGTAAACTGTGCCTTTTCGGGTCCCTAAGGAGAAAGGGTTTTGTTAATTAAACCAAGGTTGTCATTCTCTATTTCCTGTAACTAGGGAATTGCATTACCTATTAATGGAGAAAGGGAGATCTCAAGTAAATTGAAGTTGGCTCATACCTTTCTCTTTGTGTGTCTTTGAACACTAAAGTCCCTATTTATGTATTTTCTATAAAGGAAAATTAATCAACCTGGCCGAATCCTTGAAAATTATACATTTAAGTTATTATGAGTTTTTATCATCAATACCTATAATTCTCTCTGGTATTATTTGTTTTACTCCTGTTATCGAGTGATTTGACTTTATCTTGCTGAACAGGTACCGTACTTGTAGCAAGCGTATAGAAGGGTGTGTGGATTTTGGGTACATTTAACGGTTTTGTTGAGGAGTTGTGTGGTTAACCATGGATTTTGAGCCATTGGTTTGGTATTGCCAGTCAAATGCAATTAGCGTTTGGGCAAAGCTGGTCCAAAATGCATTTGGAGCATACATACCATGTGCAGTTGACTCAATTGTGATGTGCATATCTCATTTGGCTCTCATAGGTCTCAACCTCTATCGTATTTGGTTGACTATGAAGAATTTTAAGGCTCCCAGGTTCTGCTTGAGGTCAAAGTACTATAATTATGTGTTGGCTCTGTTGGTTTCATATTGTACAGCTGAGCCTTTGTTCAGGTTGGTCATGGGAATCTCAGCATTTAATCTTGATGGACAAGGTCGTCTGACACCATATGAGGTCCGCCCTTCCTCTACTAGTGCTTAATTTTCCCTTTATGATTATTAAGAGGCGTGAAACGGTGGTAATTTGGAAACTTAACTAGTGTGATGATAACTACAAAACACTTGACCAGCATGGAAATAATTTGGCATAATTAACTCTTAATTGCTATGCTAACATATATATATATATATATATATATA
>BSUD01000349.1:243537-278408 GCA_033239045.1 Fagopyrum esculentum
AAAAACACAGTTCCTGAGTAGCATACATTCACAGATATTCAACACCAAAAACAGCTCCTCAGTACCAGTTCCTGACCAATCCATAAATAACACAGTTCAACATACATGAAGCCATACAACATGCATTATAACCCTTACAAAAGACTTCAAGCAGATGGTAAACACAATTCAACATACAAATGGTAAACATATAGTTCTCGAGGAGTTCCTGATCAGATGGGAAACATACATTCACAATGCCATAAATATTACAATCATCCACGGGTTACAAGTCATGTCATGACTTACAAAAGTTAGGGTTATTCCGCTGTTACATAACCGGATTTACAAAAGACTTCAAACACTTACGTTAGCTAGCATTACAAGTACATTATAACCATTACAAAAGATTTCAAAATGTTAATAACTACCAAGAGTGCATTCTAACCATGACACATGTACTCCGACATGAAGTACATGAAGCCACACAAGATCATACAAATGACGACGATCTTCAACTTCTTGTTTTGGGACTTTGAAGTTGAGTTCTCGATGCCGAGGACGCAATATTTGGTCGCCACATCTGCAATTTGATCAACCAAGGCGTTGTTGCACACTTCTAGGGCTTCAAATTTTATCTCTTGTCGCTTATTGATAGCTATCAAGCGTTGTGCGAGCTCATAGTTCTCAAAAGACTTGACAAACCCAAATGATTGATCTTCCGTCTTCCTAATTGTTCCCTCATCTTCTGTAGAAGTCTATATATAATACAAGAGCATTGTCATTATAAAATTTACAATACCAAAATGAAATGACAGAACAAAGCATTATAAAGGGTTACATACATGTGGTAGTTTTTCTACGAAAGTTGAGCTCGAGTCCCAAACCCATTCATGTGTTGCAGATGGCTCAACTGTATGAGGCTTAGGTGCCCTTGTTATCATCAAACACATTGAAAAGATCAATATTTCATATGAAATATAAGCAATTACAAAAATCAGATTTATTGATACTAATATGGATATAATGATACAAACAAAATGAAATGACAACTTCAAAGTAAACTTACACAATCTAAAAAATGGATCAATATTTCATAATGTCATAACAGCTTAGGTACCCTTCTTGTCAACAAATATCACAAATCACTAAAAAATGGCTCAACTGTATGGTAAGATTTTAATAAAAGCCTAACACATGGATTTGAGTAGGAGATGCTGAAAATCCCAACTTGTACATGAACTTTCACCAAATACCACCTAACAAACTGCATAACTAAACACCACTATAACACATTAGTCGGAATTTAATAAATCTTTGCATAACTAGCAAAATGCATAACTAAAATCCCAACTAATACTTCAACTTTCACTTCAATTAATTACAACATAAGATAACTTTGTTTCCAGATGCACCTTAAGGAGAAAGAATCAAGATGTGCTACATGATCAGAACTTGCTTCACTCAAACTGTTCATTTCAAGATAAGCTTGAGAAGAAGCTCAAAACTATAGATACAAGCATACAAGTTAAATGGTCCAAAGCTAAACTCTAACTTTCCATCTCAAGCGTACTATAGAGCAAGTCATAAACAAATATAGGCTAAGCAAGAAATTCGATGCCACAATGTCCTTAACATTTTATTCACATTCATGAGGATATACAAACAAAGGGATGAAGCACTTCAATTTCCAATTTTGTATACTGATGAAAAACAATTTCAACCATCCTTCATAACAGGGGTTATGATGGACATCACAAGCAGTACAAATAGGCAGATGAGGAAAACAATCTGCAATACCAAAGGGACATCACAAGCAGTATTAATGGCATTCAAGGAGACAAAACAGGCAGGCGTTGTTATGATGGACAAGCAGTACAAACAGTACAAGCTCATAAGAACGAACAATCTTCAATACCAAAGGGATGAAGCACAAGCAGTACAAACACCAAATCCAACCATCTATCCCAACAAAAATGAAGCACAAGCATCACCAAACGGATAATGAAAAGCAGATGAGGAAACAAACCACAAATGTCATTTCTAACATGAGAAATTGAAAACAGATAAGTGAGAAATTGCTACCTGAAAGAACGTAGTATTTCGGGTGTAGTTTTTGGAGGTGGTCGCAGGAGAATTTCCGGGCCGGCTACCAGAGGCTCGCTTCTTTGCTTTTGGCGTCGTCATTTTTCGCAAACCCTAACACTGCTTCTGTGGTGTCTCGATGAATGAGGAGAGGAGATTAATGATGCGAGGGGCATCGATGGTATATAATGGAGAAACCCATGGAAAATCTCCAAGAACCTTGAGGTAGAAGGTTTTGAAAACCCAAGTTTTTCAACCAAAAACTATCACCCGTAAAACTCATGAAAACAACAAAGTTTCAACTAAACACCACTATTTTATAATCCTAAACTAGAAAAAAAAATCCCAA
This sequence comes from Fagopyrum esculentum, assembly GCA_033239045.1. NCBI lineage: Eukaryota > Viridiplantae > Streptophyta > Magnoliopsida > Caryophyllales > Polygonaceae > Fagopyrum > Fagopyrum esculentum. Next base: position 245,951 of record BSUD01000349.1, read on the forward strand.
AACAGGCAGGGGTTGTTTAATGAATGGCCAAGATTCTTCTTTCTTCTTCTCATTGCTCCATCAGTAGTGATCAGTCCATTGCATCTTTTTCGTCCTCCTCCTCCTTCATTTCCAGATTCGTTCCCACGGCTGAAACTGAATCCATCCCGTCCCTGGTGGCCCCTACTCGTTCTCCATCTGCCTCTTCACAGTCCGGATCCGAAGCTACTCCCCCACCCTTCGTCCTTCCTCCCGCTCTTCTTCTGGCGAAACAGTCCCGTTGTTGTCGTCCTCCAGACCTTCCTTTCTTCCTTTCTCGTTCTTCACAGTCCAGAACTGCTCGCCATTTCTTCACTGTTTTCCTCTCGTTCTCAACCTGCTGAAACCCTAATCTGCTGAAACCCGTCCAAACCCGAACACACTTCTATCAAAAATCAAAACGAAAACAGTTTTAATCTTAAAAAATTTGCACACTATAGGATTGGATTTGCTGGAATCTGGTTGTGAGTCTCCTAAATTCCTTTCATCTTGCTTTAGAGTTTATAATTTGATTATTGAAATTGAATTATATATTGTTGAATTTGATGATTTAGGTGATTTAAATTGGAATTGTGTTGATGCATCCTTTATGTAGTGGATTGAATTTTGAGATTGTAGGTTTGGTATGCCTAATTGATATGTTATGAACTTGACTTTTCATGACCGTGGACTTATTGGATGAGATTAGATTCTTCTTTTTTTATGTTGATAAAATTGATAAATTATCAAGTCTCGTTATGTTCATTAACACTAATTGATGTGAATTGATGGCCTATGAACACAATTGAATGTCAATGATCATATGATAGGCATAATATTAGGGGTGGGCATAAATCCCGCTTAATCCCGTCCCGCATCCCGTCCCGATCCCGGCGGGATTTGTAAAAAAAATGTTTATCCCGTCCCGTCCCGCAAAAAATTTGCGGGACGGGATGCGGGACGAAGACTTCCCATCCCGGTTAATCCCGTCCCGTCCCGCATATATATATAAATAATATTTTTATATTTTTATAAATATTATATAGATAAATAATATATATAAATTATAATTTTTAAAAATATTTTTTTATTTTTAAAATTATTAGATCGATGATTTTTCATCATTCACTCATTCTTTACTACTCGTTCGGTTGGATCTAAAATACTAGAGTTTCTGATCTCCCTTGATTTTGTCCGTTTGCCGCCTTGCTCTGGTCCGTTCCATCGACACCCTTGCTCTAGTCAGTTCCATCGCCCTTGTATTTGTGGATTACCACAATTGTAATCGATAGTTAAATAAATATAATTTTCATTAAATTATCTGTTGTTATTTTTTGAATGTGAGTCGGTAAGACCTCTTGATGTAACTTGAATTTGTTTTCAATGTATAAACTACTAATGTAGGCGTCATGAATCGATAATTCGGTATCGAGTTTTTTTCCCGATCATTTATATCTTTAAACACGAGAGAAAACAAGTATACATATTAAATATAATCGGTGCGTAATTTTCGCGGGATTTAACCCGTCCCACATGGGACAGGGCCCGCGCGGGACGAAGAAAAAATGTCATAAATCCCGTCCCGTCCCCACCCCTACATAATATGCATCTTAAGGTTAAACTCTCATGAGCAAAATTTTGTGGTTGTTAGTTAGGAGAATTGGTATTGCCTTGATGTTGTTTAGTATGCTCATCATGCTCGCCTTGACAAAAAAATCAACCATCTTCCTCGTAATCATTTGAACAATGTCCCATCTTTTTTTTTTTTTTTAAGTATGCTTAATATCTTTGACATCAATATGAAACAGTCCCTTATAGTATATGCTCCTTGTTTCTCTACAGGAAGCTAAGTTATACCTGATATGTCATTTGCATTGCAGTCAGTTCATGTTTTTCCCCAACAGAGGTATGATACCTTATAGCAGGTCTCTCTACTTTGCTATTAAGCTCTTTTGCAGAATTTGTATGGTTACTTTGTTTTTGTTGTTGTTTTTTGTGTCAAATTTCACGTTTAATTAGAAGTAGAACCACTGGCTTCCAACAGAGGGAAAATCCTAAAGTTGTCAAGTTGCCCAAAAAATTCCATGTGAAGAATCTTCAGACGACACATATATGCCTTGCTACAGAGAATAGAGGAAACCATCCTACATGTCGGGTAGGTGAAAAAGATGGCGTCATTATTGTAGACCATGGTTCTCGTCGCAAAGAGTCTAACCTCATGCTAAGTATGTATTTGTGATCGGTTGATATGTCAGTTTCAATTTGAATGGTATATTTAGTGTCTACAATTTAAATGGAATTATTTATATCAATTGCATTTCAGATGAGTTTGTATCAATGTTCAAGGACAATACCAAATACCCTATCGTTGAGCCTGCTCATATGGTATGGTATGATGTATTGTTTATGCTACTCTTTTTTTTCTCTTCAGCACGAGTTCCTGCACCTTATTGTTTTCTTGATATTACTATGGAATTTATTTACATTGTCATCTAGACTCAATAATATGGTAATTAAAGAACTGAATATAGTAATAAATCCTAATAGATCTTGTTACCTTACTGACTCTCATTCTGATTTATTCTGTATTGTCTATCTGACTAGGAATTGGCAAAACCATCGATAAGGGATGCATTTCATTTGTGTGTTGAGCAAGGGGCAAATCGTGTGATTATAAGCCCATTTTTTCTCTTTCCAGGACGTCATTGGCATCAGGTAATCTGTATTTTTATACCATTTAATCTAGTTTAAGTCTTTAAGACCACTTTTGCAGCTGTTTAATTGAAAAGTTTGATATTTTCCCCATTTTCACATCTTATAAAAAGCTTCTTTCTTGAGATTTGGTCATCTGGATGATTCTTGATGTATATTTTACAAATGCTTATGATGTAGCTTATTCACAAAATATAACTGATGCCGCTATCAATGTCGTGTATTAGAATTGAGGGCTCGAAACTTCTCTATAATCTCATGGTATGTTACCTTGATACATTATTGCCTAGATAAAAAAATCTTATGTTTCTTGCCCACTAACTGATCAACGTTTATTTCCATTTTGAATATTCCTATCAACTGATAAGAGAAGCTGGTACGTTGATCTTCAATAGATTCAGGATACGGATATGTATTTTTCTACTTTCTTTTTTATTTCTAGATCCTCATACAGCTATTGTAATAATAGACCTCTCAATGACTTTGTGTGACAACTTGTAGGATATTCCAAAGCTTGCACATGATGCTGCAATGGATTTCCCCGGTGTCTTATACTTGGTCACAGCACCTCTTGGCTTGCATAATCTTCTCGTGGTAAGTAGCCCCCTTCCAATTAAGCTTTCTTGATTCATCATGGGTTTTGAACTTCAAAATTAACGCCGACAATCTTCTGAAAATCACTTCCAATATTACACTATTACTTGATTAAAAACCAACTTGTTTCTTCATTTATTTTTCTTGAGCTCATATCTAGGCTACAATCTACAAACCAAAACCATGAAAGCTCCAAATTTAGTATTATATACTGCTCATGTTCTTTGTTCATAGTGTTTTTTATATTATGGGTTCGCCATCATACTTCATGCTAGAGATGGATCCAAAAGTTGAAAAAAATAAGCTGGCGTGCAGGATGTTGTGAACGACAGGATAAATTATTGCTTGAACCATGTTGCTGGATATGAAGATGAATGTTCAGTCTGTGCTGGATCTAGAAAATGTCATTTCACCTCTTCATCTTAAATGTAAGTCTTGGTGTATGAGTATATCCCTGGTTTCCTTGTTCCAAATTCACAAACCATGAAGGCAATCTACTTTTATATATATATATATATATATATATATATATATATATATATATATATATATATATATATATATATATATCATACAGTGAATATGATGATCAACTTATTTGAGCCGTATACTTTCTGGCAGTATAAGGATCTTGGTTGAAGCTGTGTACAAAACCATCCATCCTAGTTCTTGTATATGATTCTATTCTGATTTTCGGCTATCTTTGAGAGGGGCGACAGTGAATGGTTGAAGTCTGTATGCAGCTTCAGAATTGACGGGACATTTTGTTAGAGCATACTAGCTATGGCAATGACTATCATGAATATATGTTTGTGTAATTTAAAGATAAGCTTGAAGTCTGTATACAGCTTCAGAATTGATGATTATGTAAACTTCGTTAATTTGTGTTGCAATTCATTCCAGCACTTGCGATAATGTGAGGATTGTGAATATTGAAACAGAAAGTCATTCCAACACTGGGTAATTTGTGTTGCAAGCCATTCCGACACAATTCATTTCCAACACTAGCTGTAATGTGAAGATTGTTGAAACGGAAAACCAATGTTTATTATTTTGTAAAAGTCTCTTCCAATACTTGACTAACTTTCAAATTTCCAATTTAAAAAATTTAGTTAAACACTCAATACTTTCTGTAATATTTTGTATCCCAAACAACGTTAATATTAATAGTGTCATACAAGATAAGTTATATTGTACATAACTTTAGGGTCCGATAAGTATCATCATTATTTGGGTTATTAGGGGATTATTTGGAGGTAAATTATTTTATGGATTGTTTGAAAATTATGGGAGAATTATGTTTGAAAAAATCCGTTTGATGTCCTTGTGGTTTTGTCTGTTCTGGTTGGGGTCCACCAAGTTTCGTTTTTCGGGTTAGTGTTTGTCTTTCTTCGGTTGATGCTTATTTTTTTGCGAAAACATTACTTTTTAACTTTCCGTTAGTTTTTAACTAAAAAATTTAGAAGAAAAGAAAAGTTTATGGCATTGTTCCTTGTTCGGTTGTTCGCTCTTCGCAAGAGACGTTGTTGTTTGAACAAAGCAAAGTTAACATAAGAAGGCAAATCTATTAATATAAGCCTAAAATTAGTTTATGAACCAAAATCAATTTCGGAATGCGGGTGATATTGGTAGGTTGCTTTATTAATTATTGCTTTGATATCCATATCGATTTTTCATGTAAATTTTGGTATTCAAGAGGAAGTATTATCGGTTATATCAGTATGATCTGATCTTGTGTCCCGAGCTTGAATGAAGTTGACCTTTCATTGGAAACAAAGAGTAGAGAATTAAGAAAGCAACCAAATACCGATGTTAGTTGTTGCTTGTTGTTGTCTTCAATTCGAAGAAATTATTTGCGCTCAAAGCCTCGTCCAAATTAGAGTCACTTGAATGATAAGAAAGAAAAAGAAAATACGGTGAAGAAACTATTGAACAAAGGGAAATATAGTTTAGAGAGCAATTATGCAACATCGTCAAGATTTTCATGGTATCCTCATTCCAATCGAGTATATTCAATATGTTAATCTTGATTATGTAACATAATAAAAAAAACAATTCTTGAAGCAAATTTATGGTGCATCAAAAAACAACAACGTTGGTTGCTTCAGTACTCGTTTGAACAACTTTCAAATTTTATTTTATTTTTATTTTTAAATTGATGGAAAGTTAAAAAAAACATTTTTTACATGAATAAACACAAACCAAAAAAGTCAAAACAGGACACCAACCGAAAAAAAAAACAAAACTTAATGGTCATCAACCGGAAAAGGCACAATCACAAGAACATCCAATGGAGTCTATTAGTATTATGAAGTTTAAATAAAAATCCATAATTTTTACCTTTGTAAACCTTTAATTTTCATGTGGATGCATTGATGAAAGGAATTATAAATGAAAATTCCAAAAAAAAATTATGCTTCTTTCATCTAACTTTATCTAATATATTATAAGAATGATGTAAATTTATGAGAATAGGAAAAAAATTTCACGTTCAATCACATATTTGTCAAACTAACCCTACATCGACGCACCCAATATCCTCCGTATCAAAACTTCAAATAGTTTTATGTATTTTTTCGTTTGGTACCCTTGAGTTTTTGGCTTTTCCCGATGGTGCCCAAAGTTTTTTACGTTTCCGCTTGATATCCCTGAAGTTTCGGTTTTTCCGTTTGGTACCCTTATTTCTTATTTTTTTTGTCTAAAATAACGATTTTTTACATTAAAATTATTTTAAAAAAAGAAAAAATATATAATAACAATTTATATTATAAATTTCAAAGCAAAATATATTTTAATTAAAATAAACTATTATATTTCTTAAATTATATAAGATTTTAACCTATTTTTTTTTATGAATTTTAATATATTTATTATTGATATTTTATCATATTTTACATCAAAACATGAGATATTAATTATGTTTTATATAAAATATAAAAAATTTAATGTATATTTATATGATATTTTAATCAAAAATTTTAAAATTAAACATAATATGATAAAACATAATAAATTTTTGATTAAAATTGTAAAAAGTATAACACAGTAATATCAAATAGTAATATCAAGTATTGTAAAAATTTATTTGATACAAAACCTATAAAACTAAGAACGATTAAAATTGTAAAAAAATATTTTACATGTTACGAATTTTCCGTTTCACGGAGTATACCAACAAAGAAATATCATATAGTTATAGATTATGTTTAATTTTAAAATTTTTGATTAAAATATCGTATAAATTTAAATTAAATTCTTATATTTTATATAAAACATAATAAATTTCTCATATTTTTATGCAAAATATGATAAAGTATCAAATAGTGATAAATATAATAAAATATATAAAATAGTAGGTAAAAATCTTATATAATTTATGAAATATCATAGTTTATTTTAATTAAAATATATTTATCTTTGAAATTTATAATATAAAATTGTTATTATGTATTTTTTCCTTTTTTTAAAATAATTTTATTGTAAAAAAACGTTATTTTAGGTAAAAAGAATAAGAAATAAGGGTACCGAATGAAAAAACCGAAATTTCAGGTATACCAAATAAAAACGTGAAAAACTTTGGGCACTATCCGAAAAAACCAAAAACTCTATCAATGAGAAAAAATTCAATTTTTATTTTTGGAGTTAGTCAATCAATAATTTCCCGATTGGTTGTTACTCGGACTCACTACTGACTTCACTTGTCCCATGACATGACTGTATATTTCCATTCTGATTTATCTTTTTCTATTTCTTCTTTCAAAAAACTCAAATTATTATTTCAATTTAAATTTCCATTTTGTTTTGAAATACCGATCGGACGATCAACAAAATAGCGTAGCTGCTGAATTGGGAAATAGATCGGACGGTGGAGAATCTCGCGTTACCTAAACGCCATTTCTTCGAAGAACCCTCAATATATAACCCTAGAAATTTGGAGCTCCTCTCTCCCTCAGCTACTTGCACTAGATCGCCGTCGCTTCGAAGATTAATCAAAAAATGGTACTTTTCTTTTCTTCGATTCTTCTTCTTTAACCTATCTCGTCATCGTAGATGTCTACTCGAAGCCCCTTTGGTTTGTAAAATTTGATTTATTTTGCATTTTGGTCTGTTTCAGGCATTGCCAAATCAGCAAACCGTTGATTATCCGAGCTTCAAGCTGGTTATCGTCGGCGATGGTGGAACTGGTACGGAATTTCTTTTCGTTTGATAATTTTTGGTGTTCTTTCAACTAGGTTAGTATTGCATTTTTACGAGGATTTTTTACATGGACGTGTTTGAATATCGAGTTAGGTTTTGGATTGTGTTTTTGGTTTTGAATCGCGTGTGGAATATTATTTGCGTCGTCCATTAAACTGTTTAATCTCCGTCAAATTAAAGGGACTTATTCTGAGTATCTTATGCGATCTTGAATGCCGGTGGAATTTGTCGTAAGAATGTTACAGTTCCTAAGATTGGAGACGTTTTGGTGCAATCTAATAATCGGTTTGCTTTGCAATTAAACTGTTTAAGACTTCCAATACATAAAATTTGTCAGCAATTTTGGAAGTGCTTTGCTTGAAAAACTGAATTGTGGCTTGATACTGTGTACTACTGCTAAGTGCTAACTTTCTACAATGTGTAGGGAAAACAACTTTCGTGAAGAGGCATCTTACTGGTGAATTTGAGAAGAAGTATGAACGTAAGTATATGTAATTGGTTATAAATCATCTGTAACCATGATTATACTTTGTATTTTTTATTCATTTGCGTCTTTTGTGACCTGCAGCTACTATTGGTGTTGAGGTTCACCCACTAGACTTCTTCACAAACTGTGGAAAGATTCGATTTTACTGTTGGGATACCGCTGGCCAGGAGAAGTTTGGTGGTCTCAGAGATGGTTACTAGTAAGTAATCAGAGTGATTTTGTTGTTATCTGTACAAGAAAAATAGTATAGGGCATGGTTTTTTGCATATCTGTATGAACATCGAATCTTCATCATTTTAGCTTACGATTTTTTCATTGATATTTCTATCACACCAACATAGTTGGTATAATTAGTGGTCTTCGATTGATCATGGTGGTTGGCTGTTTGATCTCTTTACACAGTATGAATTTGTTTCTTTGTGTGAAACTGTGAATGACCTAATGATCGTTTTTTTTTTGTTCCTATGTTATATTATCACGGAACAATGTTGATATTGTTGGTGCATAGTCATATTTTGATGTGGCTCTTGAATATTATGATTGATTATGAACTATTTTGATCTTGAGTTACTATTGATCTGGTGTTGGGTATGCTTAAGTTTTTCTCAGTTGACTGCATGGTTTCTTCATACACGAAATATTTTTTACCAATGATTGCAATTTTCGCTCTGCAGCATTCATGGGCAATGTGCCATCATCATGTTTGATGTTACTGCTCGTTTGACATATAAGAACGTTCCAACATGGCACCGTGATCTCTGCAGGTATTATTTAGGCAGTCCAGCTTACTAATATGCTCTACGTTCTTGTATTTGTGTCCATTTCTAATAGTTCCTTTGGTTTTCAGGGTTTGTGAAAACATTCCCATTGTACTGTGTGGAAACAAAGTTGATGTGAAGAACAGGCAAGTAAAGGCAAAACAGGTTACCTTCCACAGGAAGAAGAACTTGCAGTACTATGAGATATCCGCTAAGAGTAACTACAACTTCGAGAAGCCCTTCCTCTACCTTGCTAGGAAGCTTGCTGGGTAAGCACCACCTAATTTCCGAGAGTCGCCTGTTCAATTTCTTTATAATCATCGGCTCGCATATCTTATTTTTCTCCATTCCGAATTCAGTGATGCAAATTTGCACTTTGTTGAATCCCCTGCATTGGCTCCACCAGAGGTTCACATTGACTTGCAAGAGCAGGCTAAGTAAGTATCATTTTATCTGGTTCTAAATGGTTCTCTTGATCTGGAGTCACCCTAATACTGATGTGTTTCTCTACAGGCATGAGGCTGAGCTTGCTCAGGCTGCAAATCAGCCCCTCCCAGATGACGATGATGATGCTTTTGAGTAAAAGATCAGAAGTTGAGCTGGTGTTCACCCCCATTGGGCCAATCTGTCTTTTATCATCTTTTGCATGTTATAGTTGTGTACTTTGTTGGTTTTAGTTTGTTTTGGCATGGGATCTTGGACAAATAGGGTGTTTTTGATGAACCTTAGTGGATGATGTTCTGAGATCAGAGATGCTGTTTTGTACTTGGTCATTTTTTTCTCTAGTAAAAAACATGCTTTTAATAATATTTGGCAAGGGTTTTATATTGTTACTTGTTACTATTGCTCTATGCCTCCATCCATTTTCAATAGCAGTATTGATCCCCCACAGAATAGCCATGCTTTCCGCCATTGATACCGACCATTCACAAGAGATGGATTTCGAGGCCGCAATGGACGTCACTCTCAGAGCATTCCTTGCCACAATATCAATCCCACATCTACCATCTTTTCTCACGACAACATCGTAGTTAGTATTCCCTACACCCGCCGAAGGGCGTTGCCACTTCTCCCGAATCTGGCATGCCGGTGTTACTCGCAACATGGTTGAGACCTCCCTTCATATCTCTCCAGTGTCCCATGTATTTCCCCCAAAATCTGTACACTGGATAAACATTTTCCTTAATCTGTACACTGGATAAACATTTTCCTTCGAAGATCCTGAGATTACGCCGACTCCAAATCCACCACGAGTGTTTGACACAGACCAAAACACTAGTGTTAGTGTTTTTTAATCCGTTTTTGAAACCCTCACAAATTGAACGGTTCTGACCCAAACACTAGCGTTTGATGGATGAATTTACTCTATTGCCCCTACCTTTTATTCATATTTACGTTAAATACCAAGTATATAATTAAACTCATCCTTCACTTCCTCTGAATGTACCAAGGATGTGCTGAGCTTTGGACTCTGTAAATGGCGGATCTTTCATGCTCCTTGTCATAATTTCATCAAGTCTTTCTCCACTGTCCACGTTTCTAATTGTTCTTCCTTCTGGATCTCGATCCTATCAATCAAAGAGTCTTGATTCGCCACGAATTGCACAAACCCATCAATGCAAAAACTATAAAATTGAGTTTACTAAGTTCCAATCGTGCAGGAAAAAAAAAACCAGATCTGAAGGAGATGACAACTTGGGCTTCTTTTCCTTGACAACCTCCGAAACGGCGACAACCTTAGTAGCGGAAGCTGATCCATGGTGGTGAAGGTGGCGGCCATTAAAGAAGTTTAAGGTATGGGCATTGGAGATACGAAGTTGGGTTTGAGCGGGACCAAGGAAAGATTTAAGGGATAGAAGAGCAAGGCTTATCAGCAGATCTAATATGAGCACTCAAATTCAAGGGTTGGATAATTTTTCAATTTGCAAGTGCTGAAGACATTAGCAACATGAGCTTTCCTCTCACAAAATCCTTGTTATTAGAGGTGGAGATGGTTCGGCGGGCGACGGACGGAGGCTGAACCGGTGGGTGGCGGTGTTGGAAGCGATTGGCGGAGGGTGTTTGCACCTTCAAGTTCTCTCCGTTGCCTACCCTCCTTTTCGTTGAACAACAATGACGAAAGGAAAAAACAAAAAAGTGTTTTCCGAAACACCAGTGTAGGTAAACACAACAGCCAAACACTCGTTAGTGTTTTTAAACACTAAACACTAGTGTTTTTCGAAAACCATTCAAAAAACACTTTTAAACACTAAACACTAGTGGTTTGTGTTGCTTGCCAAACATAACCATAATAAAACACTCTCAAATACTCTCAAACACTAGTGTTTGAGCCTTGCCAAACACACCCCAAATCGCCACCATCCATATCTGCAGTTCAAATTGTGTCTGACCTTTCAGAATTTTTCAAGCCCACACACGTACATCTCTAGCAGCTTGACCAGCGTAAGCAATTTCCAGAAACTCCTTCCACATCTCCTTAATACCCTTACAATGAAGAAGAAGATGCATATGTGTCTCGTCCAATCCACATACATCGCAATAAGCATCTTCACACACTTTACGTTGAACAAGGTTAGACATACAAGGGAGCATCTCCCTACAAACCCTCCAAGCCAAAGATTTCGTCGAGGGAGCCACCCTCGAAGTCCAGAACTTCTTCCAGAAGAATTTAAGCTCCGTTGATGATGAACAATTACCACCATTAGAGCTTATATTTCGAACATTCATCGCCCAATGGTACCCGTATTCATTGAGTGCACACCATTCAATTCTTATTGTGGAACCAATAGTAATCATCTTCTACCTCGTGATCAATTGAATTTTCAGAATTTCCTCCACAACACAAGGAAGAAACACATTATTAATCACCTCATCCCGCCAAGCTCCTTCATTCTAATCAATACGATCTATAACCCTCAACTCAGGTTCTACCCCATTAGGAATAATCATAAGTTTAAAGTTGAAGGGCCGAGGAATCCATGCATCCATCCAAACCATAATATTTGATCCATTACCAACCGATCCACATACTCTAGCCTCAAGAACGGTTCTCCCTTTCATTATGCTTCTCCAAGTGTAACTCGGCCTAAATCCCGTTGTAGCATGTTAAAATGAAGAGTGAGGAAAATACCTTTCCTTAAACAATATGGCAATTAAAGACTCCGGATCCACCAAAACTTCGTTTTCTAGTAATGCCATATTGAAAGCTTTTAAATCCCGGAAACCAAGACCGCCACCCTCCTTTGCAACACACATACGTTTCACGACATCCAATGAATCTTCTTTTTATTCGCATTACTTCCCCACCATAAATTATTCATAAGATTTTCAATATCATTACAAACTTCCTCGGGCATTTCGAAGCAAGACATAGTGTATTGAGGGATTGTTTGGACCACCGCTTTAAGCAACACATCTTTTCCCGCTCTAGTAAGAGTAGATTCCTTTCAACCCTTCAGTTTCTTCCAAACTCGTCCCCCTAACATTCGTGAAGATCACCTTCTTTGATCTTTGATCTTCCTACCATTGCTGTAAACCAAGGTATTTCTCATGAACACCAACTTCCCTAATTCCAAGAAGAACTTCCAATTCCTTCCTTCTACTTGGAACCATATTCTTACTAAAAGATAGCTCCGACTTTGCAAGGTTTACTTGTTGTCCCAAAGCAACTTCACACTCATGAAGGATATATCTAATTTCGGTACACTGTTCAATAGAAGTCTCAACAAAAATTGACTCATTGTTCCGCGTAGTTGGTCGGTGGATAAATTCACGGTTTACACATTCCTTGTATGCAATGTAACAAGTAAATTAAATGCGCGCTTAACACGGATCCGACCACTAGTAAAAATTTTATGATTTATTTAATGTAACCTATTCATTATCGCTTTTATAATATATATCCTATTGTGTTTGTGAACTATTATAATACGTGATTTTTAAATGTACCGGCGAAAATCTCTAGTTTTGACCATAACTACGCATCCATATGCGTAGTTGATAAGATCTTCAACTACGCATATGGATGTGTAGTTGATGTATTTTTATCATGGAACTAATATTACGATCCCCATATGCATAGTTGAGGACCCTATCAACTACGCACGCGAAGTGCGAAGTTGGGTTAATTATTAGAGATTTTCGCCAATACGTCTATCACCCCTAAAATATCCACCTATCAATTATATTATCGTGATAATTATACAACTACATTAGTGGGTTGAAATTTAAAAATGTAAATAACTAAATTGACATATTTGGGCACCATGTATAACCTCCAAAATTTCTTAGGTCCATCTCTAGAAAAGACAAAAAGAGCGTTCTACTTAAATAATTTCAAGAATTTGGGTTTGACGATCTTCGTTTCCTTCGTCCATGGCAGTCCATTGTTATCGAACTTTCACCGATTCAGTAGCCTGAGAAGCTTGTCGAATGATCCATACTCTCCTTCGATGGCGAAGCTTGAACCATCGAAGACTCGAACAGTCCTCGAGCCTCTCTCACACTTCGATCTCTCTCAAGCCCCATCTTTCTCTCTCCCAGCTCTACCTACTTTCTCTTCTCTCGCCATCTCCACTCCCTCCGATTCCCAAACCCTAATCTATGTCGGCACTAACATCGGCGCTGTTCTTTTGCTTTCACTAAACCCTCATTCCACTCCGTCTCCCTCGCTGACGGTTCCGGATGACAAGGTCAAGCTTCTCAGATTTGTATCAGTTGGTAGAAGCTTGGTTGATTCGATTCATGTCGTTGTTGAAATCGGGAGGATTTTGGTAGCGTCTGATGGTAGCTTGTTTTTGATTGATTCGTTGTTGGTTCAACCGGTTAAGAAGCTGGTTGGGTTAAAGGGGGTTACGGTTGTGGCAAGGAGATTGCGAAGTGTTAGCAGTGGTGGTGGTGGTTCTGAGAGCTCGCATTTGGTCCAGGAAGGAAACTTTAGTGCTAGTCAGGGTTTTTTGAAGAAATTAGGGGCCGGTATTCGATCAAATGGATTGAAGTTGAAGGAATTGGACCTCAACAGGGACGATGCTAATTGCGTTTTTTCTGTTGCATGTGGGAAGAAATTGATGCTCATAGAGGTTCTTGTTGATGGTTCTTATGTGGTTTTGAAGGAAATTCCGTGCATCGAAGGTATTAAGACTATGGTGTGGATCGATGATTCGATTATTGTTGGTACTGCTAATGGATACAGCTTGATATCTTGCATTACTGGGCAGAGTGATTTGATATTTTCTCTCCCTGATGTATCCAGTCCTCCTCGTCTTAAGTTACTTCCTAGAAATCATAAGGTGCTCTTGTTAGTTGATAATGTGGGGATCATTGCTGATTCTCATGGGCAGCCTGCAAGTGGTAGTTTGGTATTTCTTGTTTCTCCTGATGCAATTGCGGAGCTGTCTTTGTATGTGGTAGTTGCAAAGGATGGGAAGGTAGATTTGTACAACAAGAAATCAGGGGCTTATGTCCAAACAGTCTCTCTTGGTGGGGTTAGATTCAGTCAATGTGCTCTCGCTGATGACGGGGATAGTAATTCGAGATTTGTTGCTGTTGCAACTCAATCCAAGGTACTTTTTTGTTATTTTTACTTCTTTTTTTTTTTTTTAATTTATATAATAGGGATTATTGTTAAGATTAAATAGGTTTTGTTGTTAGAAAAAAAATAGCTATTGCATATACTGAATGCCATATCTTAGAATTTTCAGATTCAGGATTGATTTGTTGTAACTTGTACACCATCCTGTGATGAACTCATAAGAGAACCATAGAAGATGTTTCCAAATTGTGAACATACATAAGTAATTAGTGCTCACATTTGCAATTAGTACTGGCATATATGATTATTAACTTGACTTTGTTGTGTGTTAGTATGTGCTGGAGCTTTTAGAGGAAGTACTCTAGGTTATTAACAGTTATGGATAAAATTGGTGTTGTTCTTATCGTTGCATTTTGTTCTTTTTTGTAATGGAATGGTTATTCTTTATAAGAGGTTTGGTTTTAGCATTTGACAGACAATGACTCATTCTAGTAGCCGAGGCCTTTCCCCCTCCTGTCTTGTTCTATTCTTTATTTTTATATAGCTCCACGGTATTAGGGGTTGCCACTATCTATTGTTCTTGCTGACTTGATATAGTATTTATATTCTATTCAATTTCATTGTTGTCGAGTAGGTGTTTTGCTTCCAGAAAATTCCATCTGAAGAGCAGATAAAAGATCTTCTAAGAAAGAAGAGCTTTAAAGAAGCCGTCTCCTTGGCAGAAGAGCTAGAAAGTGAAGGTGAAATTACTAAAGAAATGTGGTCCTTTGTCCATGCTCAAGTGGGCTTTCTTTTGCTTTTTGACTTGCACTTTGAGAAAGCAGTAGATCACTTCTTGCAATCGGAGACTATGCTGCCTTCTGAACTGTTTCCATTTATCATGAGAGACCCTAATCGCTGGTCACTGCTGGTAAATACTATTCTCAGATTGGTGCTTACTATTTTGAATTTTGTTAAGGAAAAGCTTCCGTTTATCTCTGAATAGTTCTCTATCTGTTTTATTCACTTCAAAATTGGACTTACTATTACACGCTGAAGATAGTAGAAACTGAAAAAGTTGACCAATCTTTGCATGACTCCCTTGGGACTTGGAGTATCCTTAATGCAATGCAGAAATCTTTATGGTTTCTTATCTAAATAAATGAAGGTAAACTAATTATAGTTTAGTAAATGTCATAAAAATCAGAGAACTACTTTTACCGGAGAAGTTCTACTTCAGGACCTTTCTTCTTACAGTTGGAACCCTTGATTTCTGCACAATCTGACATTTACCTTCTTTTATTTATTTTAACTTTATCTTTTATAATTTAAGAAACTCAACGGATCACCATTGTGAATGCTCTTAGGTCATGTTTTTGTTTCAAGAATTTTGTTAGGACACTTCAGTTATTGTCTAAGAGTCTCTCCCTTGCTTTGAACTTTAGTGATGCCATAATAATCAGTCCCTCCACTTGAATAATACCTATGCTAATTTTACTAGTCATCATTTTGTTGTTCTTTCTTGGTGGCAGGGAATAGGGATTAATACTTCATATGTCAGTACTTTATCTTTCTGTTCTTTTTTCTTTTTTTGCTGATATTTTGAACTTCCTCTTAGGTTCCTAGAAATCGGTATTGGGGTTTACACCCACCTCCAACACACATTGAGGATGTCGTAGAAGATGGGTTGTTGGCTATCCAAAGAGCTATTTTCTTGAGAAAAGCTGGTGTAGAGACTACAGTAGAAGATGAGTTTCTTTCGAATCCACCAAATAGAGCTGAACTCCTGGAGTCAGCCTTTAAAAACTTTATTAGGTTTGTCTGCTTATTCTTGTATGATATCTGATAGAGGTGAATTTTACTTTTCAAGGACATGTTGGATGGATGACTTATTTCATCTACATGATTTTATCCTCATCATTTAGGAGCTGGCTTCTTTGTTGGGCTTGGTGGAAGGCAGTTACTAGTTAGAACCCTGAATAGCACTTTTCATTTCCTTTCCTTTAAATGCCTTTCATGCAAAGATTAGATAAGCCTTTTCCCTATATTTTTTTTGTATCGTTATTTAGCTGACACCTAATAAATTTGATTGCCTTTGCCATTCTCTCTGGCCATGCTACAGGTACCTGGAGTCTACTCGCTACCGAGAACTTACAACTCCTGTAAGAGAAGGAGTTGACACACTTTTGATGTACCTCTATAGAACTTTAAACTGTATTGGCGATATGGAGAGGCTGGCATCTTCAGACAATAGCTGTATTGTGGTATGTTTTCTTATTGATCGTATCTTTCTCTTTATGTGAACTGAATTTATGCATCATTTCCGCATCAAAACACGAGGTGTTTAATATGTTGTAAGATGAAGTTAACCTTCATCGCATTCTGATTTTCATGATCCCGGCGGAAGCTCCGTTCACTACAAAAATGGAACGAAAAAGACTAGAGAAAGATGCCTCTGTTTGAAATTCATTGTTGATCATTGGGGGCATCGGGTACAACCGTACAACCAGAACAATTTTGTGCCACTCAAGGTTTTTCAGTATGTACCAGAAGTTTTTGGTTATCTTTTGACGGAAGGTTTCTTACTAAGTAACTACTAGCCTTTGGCCAAACATACATGACATACCTCATGGAATTGAAACAAGTTGGAGATTCTAGCTGGTTTTATCTGGACAATGATTGTTTTCGGGGGGTGTTTGATTCTTTCATCGCTTATATCTTTCTTATTTTTTTGTTCTTCGTGGAGTGTCTTTTCCCATAAGCTCCAATTTTCGACCTTCTAAAGTTTACCTTTAACTTTCACATAGCATTGCGTTGTCTTATGCTCCATATAATCGAGCTCTATTTTTTGTGCCTGACCTTTACCAATCTTGTTGGTGGAAAATCGTCTATTGCGCACCTGTTAATGGGAATTAGATATCGTGATTGATGTCGACTCTAAATTGTGAACCTTGAAGCAACCCACAAAAGCTATTGTTTGGACTCCAACACACTGTATCATATCTAAAACGAATTGGTTTTACAGGCCTCAGTGCAATACAAATTTACCCAGTAGCCAATGCTAGCTTTGTCATTTAGATGCCTTTTCTGTTGAAAGATGACTCTTACATATGGCATGTGCAGAGCAGGAGGAGCTGGAAGCTCTGTTAGAAGAATCAGGGCATATAAGGACACTTGCATTTCTCTATGCAAAGAAGGGAATGAGTTCAAAAGCTCTTGCTATTTGGCGTGTTTTAGCTAGAAATTACTCTGCTGATGTATTGAGAGACTCTGTGAAGGGTAGTGAGTCAATGGACTTGCCTGGTTCCCTTGTAGTATCTGAGAGCAAAACTGCTGCAATAGAGGCATCAAAAATTCTTGAGGAGTCATGTGATCAAGATTTAGTTCTGCAACATCTAGGATGGGTATGTGATGCTTCTTATGACCGGATAGAGTAAAGACATAGTGACTCTTTAATTTTAAATCCTTCTCTTCATGTTTAGATTTCAGAAATTGACCCGGAGCTTGCCATTCAAGTTTTGACATCTAAAAAGAGAGCAGAAATACTTGTACCAGGTAGGTTTATGCTTCAACATTTCATACCATGTCAAAGATTTTGCCTTATTATTTGCCAAAATATATCCATTTCCTGCTGATGTTCTACATAACCTCACTCTTGTCTTATCTTTAATGGATTCAGATGAAGTCATTGCAGCAATAGATCCGAGGAAGGTTGAAATCCTTCAAAGGTATCAACATGTTCTTATCCAAGCAAAATAAAGTTTTTATCTTAAAAATACTTAAAATTTAGGGTTGGCTGAAAAATGGGGGTTAAGTCAATACGACTAGTACAAAACGAGTATTCTGGAAGAAAGAATAAGAATTGTCTGAAATAACTCAATTAATTGTTCTCTTCACGTGGCTGAATCTTGCTTTTCTACTTTGAGTGTCACGTTTCTCAATTTGGTTCTGTAATCTTAATTTGGCCTTGGGTCTTTTTTTTTTTGTTGAGTCACATATGGTCTCAATCCTTAAACTCAAAATTTTGTAGACATATCATATACTCATGGTTGCTTAAATTGATGCTTTTGGTGCAGTAACTCTAGAACTTTCTACGCCTAAATGAAACCTTTTTATCGAGTCCTCATGTTGCCTTTATATGCAGATACCTTCAATGGTTGATAGAGGATCAAGATTCTAATGACACCCAGTTTCATACTTTGTATGCTCTCTCACTTGCCAAATCCGCTCTTGAAGCTGTTGAAATGGGAGCTTCCCTGGGTAATTCTAATAACAGGAAGCTGGAGGTGGCAAATAACGATGGTTCTGAAAGATTTAAGATATTTGACAGTTCTGTCCGGGAACGTTTGCAGATTTTTTTGCACTCTTATGACTTGTATGATCCAGAAGAAATACTTGAGTTAATTGAAGGATCAGAACTATGGTTGGAAAAGGTGAGTGTTCTCTCCTCCTTGGAAACAAGTCAGTGTTAGCTTGTACCATGATTACCATCAAAGAAAAGCTTGTACACCACCCTTGAGTATCTGTTCTAAATTTATAACGTAGAACCACATTGTGTGCATTGCTTATTGATTCTTTGGTTTGTCAGTGACCTGTGATCTTAATTTGGAGATCCAATTACTAATTTTATGTCGTTTTTATGTGAGACGTAGGCTATTTTATATAGAAAGCTCGGACAGGAATCCTTGGTCCTTCAAATCTTAGCCTTGTAAGTATTCATACCTCTGTGATCTACTGTTATAGTCACCATTGAAATTTATGACTATTAGTTGTAGCTTGTATGTCATGGACATGCATTACGTAGTTAGCAAAAAACCTGTGTTGTACTGTAAAATTGTGCATTAACTTAGGTGGCATACATTCTACTTTAGTGATTGAAACATGGTATTGATCACAAGGCATGAGTCTAGCATTTGCAATGAAAGTAGCTGCACCTGTGGTAACCATCAGTGCATGTGAAGGACGGTTTACTGATTTGACAAATGACAATCATATAAATGGTTTTTAATTATTGGAGTGAATCTCAATAGCTATGTTTGCAGAGTCCATTTTGTCTTAGTTGTTGCCTTTAATTATCTATCTAATGGACACATAGGAAGTTGGAGGACAGTGAAGCAGCTGAGCAATATTGTGCTGAGCTTGGACGACCAGATGCCTATATGCAGTTTGTTATCTATCCTCTTGTCTACATTTCCTACATCAATTTCTAGCTGTGATATATTCATTTCTGTACTGTGACGTCGGTGGATCAGGTTGCTTGACATGTACTTGGATCCCCAGAATGGCAAGGAACCAATGTTTAAAGCTGCAGTAAGGCTTCTGCATAATCATGGAGAATCATTAGATCCTTTGCAAGTCTTAGAGGTACTTCTTGACTATTTCTTGCCCCTCTGTTCCATGTTCTTATTGCTTTCTTGCTCCTTCCTAGGTGGTCCTTTAGGGAATTATAAGAAATTTGATATAGGTAAATTATACCAAGTAACAAAACCACTTTTAGTGTAGGTTACTTTGTACATTATGAGCAATATTTAATTTGACAGTTACTCATATTTTAATAGCAATTAAACACCCATACCTTTGAACCTTAACAAAATGTTCAAAAAAACGTACGAATTTGCCAAATTTCTGCTCACTTGAAACACTATGCTTAATGAGGGGACCATTTTTTATGTAGCTCATTTTTTAGAACATTTACAAACTCGGCTAAATAAGTAGCCCATACTCGGGTATCTTAGACATTGCATGATATTTCTTAACGCACTTTCAACGACAACGTGTTTGGATGTTCAATTGCTAACGAGAATAGGGAGAAGAAGGGGTTTAATACAATTTTGCTAATGAAGGGTGGTTCTGTACGAAGTTTGTCTACATTTGATTTTCTGTAATTTACCCCACAGTTTTGCTGATAATGGATAAACCTAGTCTACACCTGGTTTTGGCTTTTTGTTCATGCTCTTTTTTTTTTGAACTTCATAAATTGGGTCAGTTCTCTTAATACTTTTGCTTCATCTTCTATATAGAGATTATCCCCAGATATGCCTCTCCAACTAGCTTCTGAAACAATATTAAGAATGTTCAGGGCTCGACTTCATCACCATCGACAAGGAAAAGTATGTTTTCTTTGATCCTTCTTTGGACACAATTGATTTCCGCAATTTGTTTTTAATATTCCTCTGGTTTGTATTGACACAATAGTTCATCCTTGTGTTTGTCGCTGGACTTAAGTTAAAGGCACTTGGACTTCACCAGTTTAATTTAGAGGCACTTGAAACTAGCATTTTGGTTCATGGTCTATATTTTTGTTTGTACTTTAATTCACTGCTAGAATTTATTTTCACATCATAATGCTAGAAATCTTCAGTTTGAGATTTCTTGGACCATTTGTGAGAAGCTCAGTGCTTCTGTAATTTTTTCTTTTTAAGCTGCTTGAGAAAGTTTTTTACTCACACGAATGGATAAGCAATTACTAAAACAAAACCCATCTTCTCTGGCTACATAAGAGGAAGGTGATGAATTCAACAATCTCTTTGACTGATGTTTGAACAATTGCTACGTGAGCTCGTCTTTTTTGCTTACCTGAACGTGGTTGAATGACAAAGCATATGTGATGGTTGGATTCAGGTTGTACATAATCTGTCACGTGCAGTCGATGTTGATTTAAAGTTGGCTAGATTGGAGGAGAGAGCTCGTCATGTGCAAATCAACGGTGAGAGCCTTTGTGATTCTTGTCATGCTCGTCTTGGAACAAAGCTCTTTGCAATGTATCCCGATGATTCAGTTGTATGCTACAAGGTCAATTCCTTCAACTGTTACTCTTGTTTCATTACTATTGCTTCTGTTGAAACTTTTTAACTGCTTCACGATTCTTTGTCCCTAGTGTTTAATGGCAACAATTGCTAAGTTTGTTATATTATTTCATGCCGTGCAGTGTTTTCGTCGACAAGGGGAGTCCACATCAGTCGGAGGACGTGATTTCAAGTCGGATATATTATTCAAACCCGGCTGGCTCGTATCCAGGTAGCCTTGTGCTGATGCTGAATTATGTCATATTACTTTTGATCTCAAATTCCACACTTTCATCAGCACTGAGCCGAAACTTGTGTCTAGCCCTCTTTTTGAGTTGGATAATGAAATGATCATAAGAAAGGCGTGTCATCGGGTGTAGAAATACATTATATGAGGAAATGTAAGTAGTCACAAGAGGGAAGAAGTCATTCTATGGTGGAGAAGTTTTCAGTATACAGTTGTACTTGAACTAGTTCTTATAATGTAACATGAAATTCTGTGTATTCTATTGTTTTGAGCATGTACCTTTTGTTACCTCGGAATGTGCTGTTTCACCAAGTAATTTTGAGTTCTGAATTTTGAAGTGTATTCTTTTGTTATGTGCTTTCAATCCATGCACCACTGCAATATACTATCTTATATTGGTGATTCTAACATGTTTCGTTCATTTAAGATAAATTCAATAAAGATAACTAAATAAACTTGTTTGGTATTGATTTCAAGGAAGTAAGAATGAGAATGACCTATTTTCATATTTGTAAGTTTCGAATGTGAATCAAATTTATGGCTGAATGGTAAAGGCCGAATTTGCAATGTATTACCGAATTTGCAATGTATGACTTTTACAATGTAGAGTTTGTATTTAGGCCTCTCATCATTTCATTTAGAAAATGGGTTTCTATTGTAGAAAAAATCAGAAAAGTAAGGGACATAGGTATCCATCTGATTTGATGGGTGATATGTAGAAAAAATAAAAAAATTAGCCCAATCAATTCAGCCAGCCCATCTTCTTCCCTCCCTTGTCCCTTCTTCTTCCTTCCTTTCAAACGTAAATTTATTTCTGAGTATCCATATGCAGCTCTTTTCTTCTTCCCATTGAAACGCAGGAATTTGTTCCTATTTCTGGGTAATCTCAAACTTATTGGGTAATGTATTGTGGGTAAGCAGTGTTTGTTTACATTTTCAATTTGTGGGTAAGCAGTGTTTGTTTGTATCCATGGATAATCTCCAACTTCTCATTTTCCTGGGTAATGTAGTTCGGGGTAAGCTGAAACTTCTCATCTTCTTGGGTAATGTATTTCGGGGTAATCTAAAACAGTCAAACTTCCTGGGTAATCTATTCCTGGGTAATGTATTTGTGGGTAAGCAGTGTTTGTTTGTATCCATGGATAATCTCCAACTTCTCATCTTCCTGGATAATGTATTTCGGGGTAAGTTGAAACTTCTCGTCTTCTTGGGTAATGTATTTCGTGGTAATCTAAAACAGTCAAACTTTTTGGGTAATGTCAAACTTTTTGCGTAATCTATTTCTGGGTAATCTAAAACAGTCAAACTTCTTGGGTAAGAGAGCGGTCCTTTTTGGCTGAATGTTAACAAAGAATTCGTTTTTTCCCCCAAAAAATTAACATCAAATCATCTAAAAAAAAGCTTGCACCCCTCTCTTTTCAATTCAATGTCCACAGTAGCCTAATTTATACTTTTCAGACCTATTTTATGTAGTTAGTTTATTAGAGGCACATTTCACAAAATGCAAAATTATGGGGTGCTCTTTCTCTAATTATTTCAATGGTAAATTAATAATGAGAAGATTGGTCTAATTAGGAAACTGCCTATTAGGCAACTCTTTTTATGTATAGATGTGATTCTGATATGAAAATTTATTTCTTCTAATATGGACAATTTCGAATTTTTTTGGTTGATTTAATTAGTTCTGCTTTTAGAGGTTGTTTGGTTGGTAAATTGTTTGATACTTGGGCTAAATTTATTTTCAGCCTTATAGCCATTGACTTTCCGTTTTTATTTCGGATGACCAATCAAACCATCACTTAGGTCCCGTTTGGTTTTAACTCCGGAATCGAAAATGGAATGAAAAGGAATCTAGTCCATATGTATACCTTGTTCATGAAAGTTTTTGGAATCATTTTTTGTGCTTTGAAGTAATTGGAGTAGAGTTTGATTACTTTTGAAGTAATTGGAGTAAAGTTTTTGTATACCCTAGGATAACAAAATGTGGGGAAGCAAGTGCATTTTACATTAAACACAAGGAATTTCATGGATAAGAATATACATATAAATTCGTGTTCATTCGGTTTTTGTTTTCGGAGTTGGAACCAAACGGGCCCTTAATGTAGCCGGTTGTTATGTAATTTCTTAGGTTGTACGTTATATTTTGGTTGGTCAATTTTAAAATAAAGTTTAAAAGTTAGTTTAAAAAGGTAACTCTAAAATTAAGTAGTATTTTTTCAATAAAAAAAATACACTTTTGGCCTGATTTTTTTGTATGATAAAAAGATATTATATTATCTAAAAGGGTGTACTCTCCTTTGAAAAGAACACAAGTAGTGTTTTTTGGGCAAATTAAGTAAATAAGCCTTTTTCAAGTTTATGGGTAGTAACTAGACTTTTTTGTTTTTTTTTATTTAGTAAATGTACACCGTATTTGTTTTTACCGTTCAACATTAGGGTTCCCTTTACCCTCTCTCATTTGCTTATGCCGCTTCGCCCATCTGCTTCTGGTATACTCTCATCCACGCCGCAGATTAGAACAACAATGGCCTCATCGAGTTCTCGGAGTTAATCAAAAGTGTCCCGGCTGTTCGTGTTTTCCCTAGTCGCTCCATTGTTATTCTTCAATGGCTCCAGCGTATCTGCAAACAGTGGTTATGAAGTGCCATGGGTGGAGAACCACATACCTTCCAAGGTCACCAACATCGTAGGTCGGTCTTTCTTTGATTTACTTATTCTTATCACCTATCCATTTGTTAATTATCATCAATCTCATGGTCCTCTGTCCAACTCTCCATTCGATGATCCACCTGGTGTTTGTTATTGCTAGGGTTCTATACTCCGAATTTTGGAAATCAAACATTATGTCCTGTACCCTTGGGCAATATGCCAACTATTGAGTTTTGTGTCTAAGATATTTTGCTTAGTTAGTGTACTTTTGGCGATGATTTGAGTAAAGTAAGAGGTTGAATTTCAATATTTTTATCCTGGTTATGAAAATTCAGAAGATGATTTCAAGGAGCTAGTTCGTGCTGTGCCGGAGGGTTGCCGGCTGACAATCGTCTCAAATTCATGCCACAACGGTGGTCTGATCGAGGATGTGAAGGAGAAGCCCAGAAGGATGACATATAACCTTTACTTTGTATTAACCTGTATTAGCCTGAGTAAAGTAAGAGGCTGAATTTTGGTGGCTTGAACAATAATTACAGGTAACCTTTATTAGTTAGGTTGACAGCTAACCTTTACTTTGTATTACCTTGTAACCTTGATATTCTTTGTAAAATTGTGTTGCTCAGTCACTGTAATTTGTATTTGGGGTATGGTATGTTCATATTCTTGTATGAAAATTCTATTATGAAAATTCTGGTATGTTCATTTTCTGGTATAAAAATTATGGTATGAAATTTTCTAGTATAAAAAATCTGCTACGAATTTCTGGTATGTAAATTTATATTATGCAATTTTTTGGTATGTAGAACATGTGACAAATTCTGGTATGACAAATTCTGGTATTACAAATTCTGGTATGACAAAATGTAATTTTATGGTATGAAAATCTGGTGTAAAAAATTCTGGTATGACAAAATTCTGGTATAAACTTTTCGTATGATAATTTCTGGTATGAAATTTCTGGTATAAAATTTCTGGTATGAACTTTTTGTATGATAATTTCTGGTATGAAATTTATGGTATAAAAATTCCGGTATGAGAAATTATGGTATGAGAAATTCCGGTATGAGAAATTTAGTCCACAAAATAAAAAAGAAAATAATAAAAAAAATAAAAAAGGCAAGAAAAATAATTAAAAAAAAACAAATTAAGTAATTAAAAATTAAAACTTATACTTATATAACAAATAACAAACATCATTTATTCCTTTCTTTCTAAATAGAAGGGTTAATAATTTTTACCTACTATTAAATAAAAGTGGTAAAAAATTTGGGGTACACTTTCTTAAACAAAAACTCAAAAAGGCCTAATATGTCAAATTATCCCGTATTTTTTTTACCAAATGAAATGTTTTTTTACCAGATGAAATTTATTTTTAGTTTTAACTTTATTCAACTTAATTTTTTTTTTTTTCATTTCGACTCTAGACAAATACTAGTCGGATTTTTTTCTCTTAAAGGCTGGAATATAATTCAAATTTAAATAATTATGTTCCATACTACCATTTTTTCTAATCACAACTTTTTTTAATATATATTAAAAAAAGTTTTTCGTCTTCATCAATTATGTTCCCATTTATCCCTCTAATTACGCATCGAATCTAACGTAACTAACTAGGTAATACATTTAGGAGTATCTATTTTTTTGAAAATATGTTTATTAACTTTATATAATTAAATCAAATTTCTTTTAAACTTTGTTTAGGATAAAATTCGGTTTATCCAATAATCAATACAACTCAGAGAAATATATTTTGTTAATAAACTGATTCACATAAAATATCTCTACAATTTTTAACATAAAAAAAGAAAAGAATTCTGTTATGTTTTATCCAAATTAAACTTGATAATTGATATTTTTCTACCATCAAATAATTTTTCTTTTATCATTTTAAATACTTTTGTATCATAAATTAATCTTTAATTATCTACTTAAATTTTAATTATTCTGATTTTTGTAGAATGAGAGTAAAAGACTAATAAATGAACAAATGTCGAGGTTTATTCATTTCCTTCGATAACTCAATGACTTCCCTAGCTCATGTTTGATACACAAATGAAAAGAAAACATACACACAAGCTAGGCCATTTCCGAAAGCAAAGAAGTTTTGCATTGAGATGTCGAATACTTTCAAAATTTGGCAAACATTGGTGTATAACCATTACTGCCTTCTTGACCCTTACTATCTTTCTTCCCAAACCAATGGAAAAAACACACAAAGAATACAAGAACTCAAATTGCATAACTTATTCTCATTTGATGCAACAATCTTAGCCCTCTAGCCAGTCAATTGAACCTCAATCTTGAAGCTCCTTCCAATGAGTAGCCTTAGCCTAGGAACCTCAATCACTTGGAACTCACCACTTTCCTTTGAGAAAGCATTTGCTCCTCTAGCATTGAATGTCTTCATCATCCCTTTACCAGCTTGTACTGTGTAGCCCTTCATTTGCTTCTCCTTCTTCACCCCTAGAATGGTGATCTTGTTGATGAACCATCCTCGAGACAACGCGAATCTTCCATCTAAAACGGTTGATGATATGATCAACTTGTTTCTCATTCCCAAACCCGCATTGAAGTTGATTAAACTCCATTTTGCGGTTTGTCTTCCTCCCATCTCGATATCAACTCCATTGTCCAAGAAAACGGATCCACTACTAGTGAGATGGCCGTTGCTATTGTCGACGACAACCAAGAGTTCGAATGGAGTGTTTCTTGCTTCTTGAGTAGTCATTCCTTGTCCTTGTAAGGGTATGATGTTGCCTTCTCGGATATGAACGTTGATTTGATCACGCGGTGCATTGAGTGTCACTCGGGTTCCTTCAGGAGCACTTACCGAGCTTGTGTAATCGAAGATGTTGAACCAATTTCCGCGAGGAAAGTAGGCATCCACGGTTGTTGCTCCTTGTTGTAGAACCGGAGAGACTAATAGACCTTTTCCTATTAGGAATTGTGAATCAACTCCATAAGTGTTGGTGTCTTCCGGAAAGGAGAAGAAAACCGGACGAGCAATCGGAGTTCCTTTGATGTGAGCTTCATACATGAGTGTGTAGAAGTATGGAAGTAGGCGGTAACGAATTCCAAACACTTTCCTCGCGGTTTCAGCCACCGATGGCCATTGATAGAGCTCGTGTTGAATCACATTTATGTCGTAGTGATCTCTTGCAAACGGGTAGAAGGCCCCAAGCTACAACGCATAAGTTCAGTGAGATTTCATCGTCTTAACAAAGATAAATAATAAGGTTAAGTTGTTTTATGAGTCTTACTTGTGCCCAACGTTGACATAACTCTTCGGTAACATTCTCGTGAAACCCGCAAATATCGGATCCAACCATGGGAATGCCATAGATGCCAAAGCCAAGGATAGTAGGGATAGTATAAGCCATATCATGCCATGTAGCCGAGTTATCGCCATTCCAATGCGCGGCAAACTTTCCGGACCCGGGGAAAGTTGATCTTGCAAGAACAAAAGGTCTTTGTCCCGTTGTTCTAGCGAGTGCAATGTTAGTAGCCTTAGATTCCATATGTCCATAAAGATTATGGGCATTGTATTCGGTTACGCCATTGAAATGATAAGCACTCATTGGTATGGTCCGGTTCACAATCGGTTTATGTATTCCGGCGTTATTGATCAAATAAGGTGGATTATCAAGAGGAGAGTCACTATTGTATGTGAGGAAATCCGTCGGCTCGTTCATGTCAGTCCAAAGACCGTCAACCGGAACTATGGCCCGAAACCTCCTAACCTCGTCGGTCCAATAGTTTATTGTTGCCGGATTGTGGAAATCCGGGAAGTGAACCGGTCCGGGCCAAACTTCTCCTTTGTATAGTTCTCCTTGGTATTTGACAAAGGCATCGGCTTTTACCCCTCTTGTGTATGTACCATAAGTGTTGTTTATACTAAGCCCTAAATGAATACACAAAATTTGGTTAAGAACAAACAATGTAGATATGACAAAACTAGGGTTTCCTCATAGGGATACAAAAGTAACGTACCGGGATCGATGATGACAACATACTTTTGACCATTTTTGTGAAGCTTGTTAACGAATCTTTGCATTTCAGGAACCGGGAATTCGACAGGATCAAATGTGAAATCCTTGTAATAATCCATGTAATCAAGATCCGTCCACATTCCTTCGAGAGGAATACCGGCCTTCGCGTATGAATCTACCACGCCCTCGACTTCTTGAACATTCTTGTACCCGTATCGACATTGATGCAAACCTTCAATGTAACCAAACACCAACATTTTAATAATCTCCCAAAATAACACCCAAAAACATTTATTATAATTTTTGGTTATTGTTTTCGGGTTTTCGGATTTTCGTTTTTTTGATTTTTCAAGACTAGCCTTGTGATGTTAGTCGTTGATAAGTTGATTACGAAGAAATGAGTACTAACCAAATGACCAATAAGGCATAGGGGCAGGTTTTCCAATGAGCTCAGTGTATTGGTGTGTGGCATCTTCAGGATTTGGACCAGCAAAAACATACAAATCCACAATACCACCAATGGTCTTATAAGTGATCCTATCACCGGTATAATCCACGTCCATTCCATTACTATTTAGAAACAAAACCACATGGGTCGCTCCGGTTGGGGCGCGCACGTCCATGTAGACCGGATGGACCCCATACAAGTTCACATCTGTGGCATTGCTCCCGATATCCGTAGCCCATAGGGTTAGGGTTTGGTTTTTGGCTAACCTAAACGTGGGCTTGGTGCGCTCACCGAACCCATATAGGTTAGCTCGGTCCGTTGGGAGGGCGGAGGAGAGTTGAATGAATTGGTCCTTGAATACGAGTCCCATGGGCCTAGCATCTGGTCCAGCGGGCCTAGTGTCGAAGAGGGTGTCGTTGGTGGAGCGACGAACAACCGTAAAGCCGAATGGGGTGGTTAAGTAAAGAGTGAAAATGAGGTCGGATCTAGGGGTAGAAAGGACCAATGTTGATTCATTAATCTCATCCACCGGTTGTAGTGAATCCATGCTATCCTCATTTCGGCCTCCCCGAAATATGATGTAGTCGGGTATTTCCCAACGGGGTTTGGTAGAATCAGTAATTCGAACCCTTAAGCGATAATCTCTTTCGAATCTGTAATGAAGAAAAAAAACGGTACAACACGTTATAGTACTTTAAACAACGCAATCTATATGTATAAAAAAAAGATAAAATATCACGTACGATGCAGTAAGGACGAGAGTAGGGATATCGGGTCCATAGACATTGGATGGTTGAATGACTTGGAGAGTCGCGGTTAAGGACCGTCCACGTGGTGCGAGCTTTGCGCTCTGAACCCGGTATCCATATCCGGGTTCATCAGCTGCACTCACGTAGATACAAAGTATCATCAGAGTTCCGATGAGGGCCAGCGCTTTGGCTGGCCTAACATGGCCGTGGAGGCTCATTTTGTTATACTTTGAAAGGAAATACTCTCCCGAATGTAATTTTTATGTGTTTTAAGTCTTTTTTTTTTTGTAGTTTTTTTTTGTTGGATACGGGAGAGAGTGATTATGAAGCTGAGTAAATATGTGAATGTAAGTGGAGTTTATATAGTAGACGATTATTTCAAGTTGAAAATTTTTTTGATTAGAAAGTGGAAAGTAAACTAAGATTCGTGAATTTCGTAGGTTTGGATTGGTCAAGACCAAGGAATAAGCTGCGAAGAAAGGGAGGAAACTAACAAATTTTAATTATAGAAAATCATAAAATTGAAAAAAAATTAGCTTTAATTAAAATCCTATTTTAGTAAAATGTGAAAAATGTTAGTAGGACAAGTAATTTTAAACTTAAAAGAACAACACGTGTCTCTACAAAAATATGGTATTCATGTGGTGTGTAATTTTTTAAAATAATTAAAAATAAAAAAAAAAATAACTCAAAATAATACCAACTATCAACATTGATCGAAACTAATACGAACTTTAAAAATTACTAGAAGCGATACAAACTATCAATACATTTACCAAGAATAATACGCCATATAATTTCCGACAAAAACCCCAACTCCGGCGATGACGTGACAACCGGAATGTTACATGTCATCCAATTAATATATTAAATGTGTGATGTGGATTTTATTTTTTAAAAAAATTAATTTAATAGTATTTAAAATATTAAAAATAAAAAAAAAACATTTTTAAAATTTTAAATAATAATTCAAAATTTTTTTTTGTACAAATATTTAATTTAACAAAATAATTTTTTAAAAATAAAGTTTGAAATTTTTTTAACATAGCTTTGTGAAAAAATGTAAAAATATTTATTTTTCCAAAAAATATAAAAATATATTAATTTTTAGAAATTTTTTAATTAAATTATTTTCGGGTTTTTTGTATAAAATGAAAATTTTAATTCTAAAAAAATAATTTGTAGAAAAATATTCGAATATAAATTTTTTCCCCCAATTTTTTTTAAAAAAATATATTTATTAAAAATTAGAAAATATATAATAAAAATAAACCCCCCAAAATTTTTTTTTAAAAAAATTCGCAAGAAAAAGATTTATTTTTTTAAAAAAATTTAACAAATTTTTTTATAACAAATTTCATACAAAAATATTTTTACAAACCTGTTTAAAAAAATGTTCAAATTTTATTTAAAATTTTTTTACAAAAAATATTTTTAAAAAAAATTTGTACAAATGTTTTTAAAAAATTATTATTTAAAATTTTAAAAATATTAAATTTTTTAATATTTTAAATATTATTAAATTGATTTTTTTTAAAAATAAATCTACATCACACATTTATCCATTTATTTGATAACATGTAACATTCCGGTTGCCACGTCATAGCCGGAGCTAGGGTTTTTGCCGGAAAAGTATGACGTATTATTATTGGTAAATACTTTGATAGTTAGTATCGTTCATAGTAATTTTACAGTTCGTATTATTTTCGATTCATTGTTGATAGTGGATATTATTTTAGGTTACTTTTCCAAAATAAATAAAACACTCTGTTACTATAAGTTCTCAACCAATGTATATGGAATGCGTTGTTGTAGTTTAATAAAAAAAAATTAAAAAAAGTAAGTTATAACTATGTATGTCATATGCGTAGTTAATCGGCTCCTATCGGTTTGAGATTGTGTTCAAATACGCATATCATACACATAGTTATAATCGTAAGGTGAAAATCAGAAGTATGTACACAAGTTGCGTATTCAGGTGACAAATATAGTTTTTCACTGATACGTTTTGAAAGCCCGTTAAAATATCTCGACCAGTTTTTAAAATAATTATATGCAAATTATTTACAAAAATTACTATATTCTGTTATTTCAAGTAGCGGTCATTTTAGGCGCCTTTGAATTCTGTTTTAAACTTATTTTCCTAGACATATATAATGCTTTTAACTTATTTTCTACGGGTTTTAAGGTTGTATATTAAAGAATGTTTAAATATATACTTATTTTCCTACACATATCTGTTTGTTCATCTAGGGAGACAAACAACTTTACTCGGTTTGGGAATTCGGCTCATTTGTGGACAAGTTGAGCTTGAAGATGTCAATTTTCAACTCGTTCGCTAAAACTCGGATTGTTCGGTTAAAATAAAACTGTAGGGATGTTATACTAGTCGAGCTATACAACTTAGCTCGATTAAAATTCGATTTGAAAAAAAATTTCGGTTAAAACTTAGTTTCGGCTTGAGTTCAACTCGTTTATACATAAAGTGGACATAAACATGTCAATGCTCGATTCATTCGTTAATAATGATCCTAAACTTCAGTATGAGAAATACTAGAAAAAAATGCATTTTGAATTGAGGAGATAACAATTATCACAAAAAAAAAAAAAAAAAGTGCACAATGCTATTTATTCAACCATTATTGCTTTATAGATAACATCCTTATTTGTGAAGAGATTTTTAAGAGATACAACTAACGCCACATCTCACCTTGTTGTGTCATGAAGATTGATATCTCGAAGGCCTTTGACAGATCGGCCACATATTCATTATCAATTGCTCTCCAAGATGGGGTTCCCTGATGACTTCATCCATCTCATCACGGTTTGCATCACTTCTGCATCTTATTCCATCAACATAAATGGCTTTTTGCAGGGTTATTTCAATGGTACTAGGGGCCTAAGACAAGGTTGTCCTCTCTCACCTCCCCTATTTGTTATTGTCATGGAAGTTCTCTCTTTTATGATCAAAGTCGACACAACAAATCCAGACTTCAACATCCACCCTAAATGTACATCTCCACGTATTACTCACCTTTGTTTTGCAGATGATCTCTTGCTCTAGTGTAGAGCCGATGTCTCCTCCATCAACATTCTACGAAGCACGCTTGACTCCTTTGGACGTTATTCTGGTCTCCTAACTAACATTTCCATATCTTCCATCTACATTGGCGGCCTCAATACTCTGGAGCGTGTTATTCTGGCCACTGCTGCTAACCTTACAATTGGTTCGCTTCCATTCATGTATCTTGGCATCCATGTGGGGAGTAAAAGACTCCGTCATGTTGAGTACCAACCCCTCATTACTAAAATCACAAACAAAATTAACACTTGG
>BSUD01000349.1:301504-332835 GCA_033239045.1 Fagopyrum esculentum
CAATAGGCTTGGTAGGGTCCGTGGACCGGGTATCGAAGAGGGTGTCGTTAGTGGAGCGGCGCTTGATGGAAAACCCGAAAGGGGTGGTGTAGTAAAAAGTGAATACGAGGTCGGATTTAGGGGTTGAAAGTATTGTTTTTGATTGTTGTTTCACAACAACCTGTTGTAATATTTTTGGGTCAAATTGGTTTTGGGTTTCTCGAAACAATACGTTATTGGGAATTTCCCAACGAGGTTTGACAGCATCTGTTATTCGAATTCTTAAACGATAGTCTTTTTCAAACCTGCAATAACAAAGAAAATTATCAAGAAAATTTTTATATTTTGGCACGTAACTTTGATATTATGGCATTCGACTTTCTAACATGTCATGATTAGTATATCGAGTCCAAATTCCGCATCAAAGATAGAATAATGACAAATATAAAAAAGACGAATGTAAAGCAAACATACGATGCAGTGAAGTTGAGTGTAACTATATCGGGTCCATAGACATTGGAAGGTTGGATGACTCGAAGAACCGCGGACATCGACATCCCATGTGGATCAACTAGTGCACTTTCAACCTTGTATCCATATCCAACAACCTCGGCTGCAGTTGCATATACACAAAGAACCATCAACAACCCAATGAGAGCCAAAGTTATGGCTGGCCTTGCATGGCCATTGAGACTCATTTTGTGCTGTATTTTCTAAACTCGTTTATATTGTAGGGAGAGAGATGATGAAGTTGAGAAGATATGTGAGAAAGAATGGAGTTTATATAGGGGATTATTTTGTATTAGAAATAAATATTCTTTGTTTAGGGACAAAGTATGGAATAAATTGAGATATGAAAATTTATATTTTCTTCATTAAAAAAAAGTAAAAGTTTAATTGAGATATGATAATTCAAAGGTAAAGATTGTTTAAGATTGAGGCTTGTATCGTTGAATAGTTATGTTAGGTTAGAAAATAGCTGAATTTGGAAAATATCATTATTTTTTCTACAACTTCTGAATCATAATATTCTTTATCTTTCAAACTAAGTAAAAAGTAATATTTCCTGTTTATAAAATATATATTTCTTTTTAGACCCTAATCCTTATTTTTATTATTTGGTTTCTATATATTTATTTAGTTAGTTTACATACATTGTACCATATATTTTCAAAATTTATTAATAAAAAAAACTATTGAGCGTTGAGCAAAACTTTAAAAATCTGAAAATATTTATTATATACTACTAAAACAAATTACATTTTCGATCATGTGTTATCTCCTAAGACGTGCTACGTAGGATTTATTTTTGACTTATATTTATATTTGTCACAATATATTAACATATTTGGCACAAAATATTTTATAATAAATTTTTTATTATAATAAGTAAACAATCAATATGTCTAACTACACTCATAACATAAACCTTTTAAGCAAATGTACCTTTTTTTTTTATACGGTTCAAACACAACGTTACACGTAACCCTATGTCATTCCCCGATCGCTTCTCCTATCTACCTCTTCCTTCTCATCCACACCTCAACCCTTCTCCTCCCTAGGTAAACAGTTGCCTCCCCTGCCACCACTGAAACCACCAGAGTGCCCTTTGTCGCCCTGCTCCACCACCTCACTTGCTAGAGAAGCCTGCACTTAACCACCGCCGGAACCTGGAGCCACCGCCAAGGACCCTTGATCGAGCCTCTCCTTTGCGTCACCGATCGATCTCTCCCGACTTGACTACTTGAAATTATAAGAAATCATACCAGTAGGCCCATTTGAAATGAAGTCGGAGAGGATGATGACAACATAGGAAAGCATGCTAAGCCAGTGAGTGTTTTTATTTGTGCATAAGGCTCCATCACATCCCAAAACGCACCAAGTATTCTCGTCGCCTCGAACCCCTCCATTGCCATGAAAATCCCGTTGAATAACACCAAAATCGAATACGATACCTGCAATTCGATTTCATCTCATTTTACTAATTGACTACTTGCGATGATGATGAGAGTGTAAGAAGAGATGGTCGACCTTGTCTAGGTAAGGCTGAGCATCTTTGAAATCAAGAGTTCAAATTGAGGGGTTTTACTGGTGTAACAACACCCCAAGTTCTGGGAACTCGAAGCGTTACGGGCTATGACCTCACAGAGTGGGTCCCAACCCTAAGAGTAGCAACAATACAACGGATCTTACAACAAGACACAGATAAATGAAAACCAAAACTCGATGTAAAACCAAAGGTTTAAACTAATGGAAGCGTAAAAGATTCGTAGCCGAGTTCAAAACAAAAGGGAAACAATAACATAAACATAAACCCAATCCCGTCCTATAATGTACGGGAATCCCGGCTGGCCACACCGTCCAGATCACTCAGCAATATCTTGAACCTGTGGAACATTTACAATATCGGTATAAACCGTTAGCTAACATTCTAGATATCAGAAAGAACGTAAAGGCACAAACACACATAAGGGAAAGTAAACATATAGCATGCTCACACTCAACCGGTTATTATCTTTTATTAAGTTATTCATTATTAACTCAACTTCTTTTGTCACACGAGAATCTCCCGAAACTCGACTCCGCTTCCGTCTACCAATAGGAATAGATCAGTAATATCCGTTACCTAAGAGCTTGGGTTGCAAGAGCACATTCTAGTTTCCTATAGAACTAGAGAAGTGGTCACCGCCCGGTTATCATACATTTGGGCCAGCTAAATTTATAAAAGGCGAATCTTATTCCGGTTATCCGTTATAACAAGAATAAACAACACAAACAAGCCAATACAATCCAACTAATACGCGGAATGAAGTTAAGTAAGTCCAAGGGACTTACCTCACTCGAAGGTATTCTAAAAGCTCAACAACGACTCAAAGAACAACTCAGTTTCCCTTAGGAAAGGAGCAAGGAAAGCATGTTCACACAAGCATCACGAATCAAGAACGAAACGGTTGCTAGAAGTTTATAACTTCTAGCCTCAATGATCTCTAAAAGATCTTCACAAGATAAGGGCTCAACCTTAGTCTTACAAAACTCCTAGGGCAAGGAACATCCATAAGAATCAAGGAAAGGAACGAAAGCAAGGTAGGAAGCAACTCGCGAGAACGAGAGTTACTGCAGAAGGAACCGCAGGGGCGGCTTGCCGCGCGGGCAAGAGTGATCAGGCGCGGGGGCGGTGCACTGACAGAAGACATTGTCGGGGTTTCTTCTCGATTGAAAGCTCTCAGCAAGGGGTTTCTTCTCGTTTGAAAGTTCATTGTCGGGGTTTCTTCTCGATTGAGTACTTTTATAAATTGGGAAAATTAGTGATCGTTTATCTAGTGGTGTGTTGGTCGTTGGTTTATTGTTATGTGGTAGATTAATATTTAATAATAATACATAAAAAATTATAATATATTTTTTTAATCAAAATTTGCACGAGGGCCCGACAATGAACTAGTTGCCTTACAGATATCAGTTTATTAATATTTTGTGTATGTAAGAATTTTGAATTAATAGATTGAGTTGATTATGTAAATTAATATACTAAAAATAAGTAAATTATTATAAATAAATAAAATTATGTCATTAATTATGGGCTCGACGTAATGGACACCTGCTATAAAGAAAATTCTAAACAAGCCCATATAAACATACACTCGGATTTCTCTAGTTCATTGCATTCATGTATTACACTAGAATAATATGTTAGTAAGTAAGACTGACTAAGGTTGTTTCATACGTGCATATCATGACATTTTTATTTTCAATCGTCCTAAGTTATGATTTTGATTTTCGTTGACATTTGTGTCTTGTTGAAAGATCTGGTGCACGAGAATGTTGTCAAGCTAGATCGAGACTCATTATGTGATCCCATCTAGTAACATTTTGGGTTTAGAAATCCGGGTATTATATTTAATAGTACTACTCTAACATTATATATATGTGTATATATATATATATATATATATATATATATATATATATATATATATATATATATATATATATATATATATATATATATATATATATATATATGGGGTTAGGTTCGGGGGAGAACCATTCTTATGGAGAGGAATGAGAGCCTCTAAGAGCTGTTAGATTATTTGATGAACGACTCATGATCAATTACCTTTTACAGTAAGTATTTATTAGCTACACGGGTGAGAATATTCAGTGATTGCCTATTTGTTTCCTTGAGCACTGTTGTTGCCGGAACCTATTACACGTACTATTCATGACCACATCTGTAATCACGTTTATACCTTAAATTACGAGTGTATGTCACATGCACGTGTTGCTCATGACCGAATGTTGTATTTATGTCTTATATAATTTTATACTAGTGTCTCTTGCACGTGTTGTTCATGCACGTATTGTTCAAATAGGTAATTCTTGGCACGTGTTGATCATGCATGTGATGTCCCATGCACGTGTTGTTCATGACCCGTATTGTTCAAATAGATAGTTCTTGGCACGTGTTGGTTACGAGTGTATGTCTAATGTTTACATACATTAATTTTTTCTTATCTAAAATGAGACATATTGGATAAAGTTTGATAGATACATTTAGCTATTACTATATATTAAATACACGATCTATATAAAATTATCGAAATTTTTTATCAACTAGAGTGAATATATAATATACTAACTTAATAGACATTCGTAATATAAGTTCTTATACTCATTAGATTAGCCCAATAACTTTTTACATATTATTGAGTTCAAAATTTGAAGACAGCACGTTATATTTTTAATCAACTAGCCGGTAGAGACTCTAGAATATGCGTGCGGCGAACATCATTCACAGGATTATTAGAGAGATTATTGTAATCTGATTACTTTGACCCAATACAAGTAGATTATCAGATTATTGATATCCCTCGAAATGAGTATCATATCGTATGGTTACTTCATCAGTACTTGTTAAAAATACTCTGATTGAAAATTAAGATTAAAAGTAAAAATATAAATATTGGGAGAATTATCGTTGGTATCAATATAGCTGTGATTAAAATTAAAATATAGTCGAAATTAGAGTACAGCAAATATAGAGAATTGGATAACGAGGAAGCATCTTTCTTCCACGTTTCAACAATAGAATGCAAAAAGGATTCAGAGATGTTTTGTTTTCATAAAAACAATCAAAATTCTTCCTATGAGAAGAAGGTAAGAGAAAATGATAAGTAAATAACACCACAAAATTACTCATCTTCTTCCTCTGAATAGTTGAACTTCACTGAATGAGATTGTAGATCAATCAGACCTCCCCTGTAGCTTCCACGCTTCTTCTTCGTCTTCTCATGGCGGAAATCCCTACACAGAAGAATAGACCAGCAATCAGTTGATGGATTTTGGAAAAGCATATTTCTATTTTCATTTCTGAGTTGTTAGTTAAACAATTAAGATAGTAATAAGAACGATATATTATGTAAGAACTGGATACTAGAACGTAAGTGGATGCTAGGTTATGGTACCATACCTCCCTCGAACTTGACCCAAAACTTCCTGTGCTTTAGCACCATAGCCGATTTCTGCACCATCCTGTAGAAAAAAATTATGAAGAAAGTAATTAAGATTAACTCCTCTACTGTGCTAATCATAGAATCACTCATTCACACTGCCATTGTTGATTAGAGAAAACATCCTTCAATAAATGATAAGAAGTAAGACCTTAGCCCAGTAGGAATTATCCTTGAGTCTATCATCAGCAAATTCCACATCATCGGTTTTCACCCTGTGAAATGTTTCATTCTTTGACCTTGGCTGCAGCATAAAATGGTTAATTAAAAAAATGAACGGGAGACAAAGTAAAGTCAATGTTAAAATATAACAATTATAGCTATCATTTTTATTTGTTAATTTAAACTAAAAATGATGATATGCAAGTCCAGTGCATAATGAGAAACGAAATCACTCAAAGAGACCGAAACAAAAATTGTGAGCCACTCATTAAGGAAAGGACACAATACCTCAGATCCATTTTCCTTCTTTGCTGAACTTTTGCTCAATGCAGATTTGTCTCCACCATTATCCACCAGTTCATTTTCCAAGTCCTTATTAATGGCCTTTGTAACTTGCTTATCTGTGCCCTCATCACCTGAATCGCAGGTCTTCCTGCACTTTATGACTTCAGATTCTTCCTTAAGATCGTCAATTTTGTTTTCCTCAGAAGACTTTTTCCTCTTTTTTGAACTCTTCTTATCTTGGTCAACATTTACCTCATCATTTTCTATTTTGCTGTCCTTATTCTTTTTTCGTTCAGATTTAGGTTTTGAGTTTTTTTCAGGATCAGTTGAGTCCTTGTTCTCCTTCTCTACACATGGTGTCTGTAAATTCTCACTCAAAGGCTCAGTTGTTGCCTCAGTTCCCTTTTTCTTCTTCTTGTCTTTAGCTTTCTTTGAGGATTTTTCTTGAGTTATAGCAACTTCTGATTCAACAACTTCAGTAGTCTCCTTCTCACCTTTCTTCTTCTTTTTATCCTTAGATTTTATATTTGCATCGGTATCTACAATCTTTTCTGATGTTTTATCAGACGTAATGTTGGTTTCACCTGCATCATTTTCGGACCTGTAACAAAAAATCCTCAATAGCATAAGAATTTGTATCACTGAACAAGGCACAAAATGTAAATTTCAGTTCAAAAATACATCTCCGGTTGTCGAAAGAAAGCATTTAACGTTCCTAAATGAGTTAAAAAATGTTAATACGCAAAGCAACATAATACCTCTGCCCAGTGGCCAGCCTGCAACTATATACATGAAGTCACTAAAAGATATTCACAGAACAAAAATTCCTTGGTATTACGTAGTCCTAATTATTATTACATACCAGTGTCAGGGTGGAGAAAGTAGGCTAAAAAAGAAGAGAAGACTCCAGATGGAGAGAGAAATCAAATCTGAAAGAAATGCAACAAGAATACAGAAGGTCTGCAGAACTTCATAAATCCAGAATCATAAAAAGGCAAGAAGCTCTTCAAGATGGACTTATACTAATAAAAACGATCAAATTATCTACTTCAACTCCATAGATTACCGAACAGGTATACAATGCTCCAATAGTAAAGCAACATCATTATCAAAATCTAGTGAAATATTTGCCGGAATTAAGACTCGTCAGTTAGCCTAAATTTCCAGTTTGAAATTGAACAACTAACAATGTTCCCATACCATCTTTTGATTAAACTGTGTCATTTTGGATAAATTATATAGTACATCAATCATAAATAAACAGAAGAACTTATGGTACCACCTTAGTCAAGCTTGAGGTGTCCGGTGAAGCTGAACCCAGAAGGAAAGCAATAAGACAAATAGTTTCCATACTTATCGGCAGCCTGCGATACAGCTAAAAGCAGGTCCTGTTCAAACCCAATCAAGCCCACAGCTCTCTAAAGAAAACATCTGTTGTTCTCTATCCAAATAGGGTTTCTCACTTCTACAGACTACATAGACGGATATCTATTTGGAAACATAGAGAACAACCAGCCTAACACTAAGGGAGCTGTGGGTTTGATCAGGCTCGACTGGACCTGCTGGCTCTGGTGTCTCAGGCTGCTGGAACGTATGTAAAGTATTTCTCCTTATGATCGCCTTGTGGATTTAGCTCCACAGGACACCTTAGACTTGGCCAAGACAGCGCTCTAAGTTCTTCTGCCACCGTCAGGCAATACAGAATTCAGACAATTGTCCAAAACTGATCAGAAAAATCCAACATGAGACTACAATGCAGCAAGATGACAACTTTATCATCAGAAAGAATCTTTGGATCATGTTATGTATGTTTCCATCCACTCAACGAGTACAATAATAGGAGAAAAACCTACCTTGCAGTCAGATACATACAACAAGCATCTTCCAAGTTGAGCAAACAACTCTTCCAACTTTCCTTCTGCAGGTGACGAATACAAGAAACTCAAGTTGAATTCAATCAACACAACATTAATCCATATATTACAACAAACAAAGACGAAGTTAAATTACATGTATCCGGCGATTAAAACAACACCTTAATAATCAGAGGTCATCAGCATAACCAAACACGCAAGCCAGTAAGCCACTAATAGTAAAGAAAGGCATCGCACGATTTTACTTTTATTTTAGCAGTAATAGCCTTCTTACAGCTAATTGTGAGTTCGGCTTCCAATTTTCATCACAAATAAACTCAAATTTGTGAGAATTTGAACAAAACAATAAACGCTAGCAGTAAAAGTGCTCAAATTTCTTGAGAAACCCACCTCGATTGAAGCTTCAGATAGAAACTTCTTGAGGGTTTTGGGGAACCCATTAGATTCAAGGAAGAGACAGACAGCTTGAAGAAGAACGGGCTTCTGGTCTGCAGTAAGGGAAAGGGGCTTTCCGTTCGTAGAAAGAGACGAGCAAGACAAAAGAATCTGGCGAGGTTTCATGGCTGTCACCATTGCGGCCTTCCCCTAACTTACAAGAAGAAAGGTTTCTTTGCTCCAGCAATGGTAAGAGAAGAGGTTTCTAGGCAGTTAGGGTTTTGGAGGGTTACTGTATCCTGCTATTTGTACCTGTTTGTTACCCATATATAAACAATACGATAAAGCAACAAAATTTGTAATTTTATGATTTTTATATAAATTTTTTTTTTAATTTTAGAGATTTTTATTTGCAATATAATTAATAAAAAATTTAAATATTCAATAGTTGGCCTTATTCATATATAGATCGTTACTAGCACAATGGTTTAAGTAAGAACTAGCTTAATATACACACTGTCATGTCCGAGTTTGATGGAAAATTATACACGATAAAATAATATGTTTTTAAAAAAATAATTTACGACCCATGTCATGCACGGTTATTTTTAGGATATATACTATTTTAAGTATACTGACAATATGTGTCGAATATAACTTATTCAATAATCTTTTATACAATGTAAGGAAGAGTTGTATTTTGGAACATTATTGGGCTTTAAAAAGTTTTTTTATGGGCATTGAGCCTTTTCACTTGCTTCTCCTGGCGTGTTGGCCCGACTCCCTATTTGCTGCCCATCGGCTTGTCCACCTCCCTTCGTTCTGCTGTTCAGGGCAACCCTTTTTTCCCCTTTCCTTCTTCTTGTTGTTGAACTGCGCTTACTTTTCACCATATGTTTTAACGTGTCAAACTTGAGTTATACGTGCCTTCTTTTCCCCCTTCCTCCATTTGCTCTATGTCAAACATCTTCTTGTTTCTCTCTCACATCAAACCTTATTATGCTTTTCTCGATCATTAGATTCATTACTCCTCTCAAATGGATATTCGATCTTATGGTTGATGGAATCGATAATGATGATCTCTATTTAGATTTATCATTTCAGGTCTATATTCTTTTTGTCTAATCTTTGAACTTGTTCATTTCAGGTTCTTCAAGTCGTCGGATCTATCGAAGGTTCATCTGTTTTTCTCTCTTCTTCCACCGAGTTCTTCATCTTCTTTGGTTAATCTTCTCCTTCGACCATACAATTAGGGTTTTCTTTGTGCAGATGGGGACTGTCGACCCACTTTTCTTTCAGTTTGTATGTTCGATGAATGGTGTTTGGCAAAGCCTAAGGGTCTTCCTACTTCATCTTCTTTTGTTGGTCTTTTCGTCTTCCTATGTAGCGCTCAATGCCTTATTTATGAGAGTGCATGTCGTTTTTGGCTACGGATTTTTTTTTCTAGATCACTTCTCGGCAATTCTTTCTTGTGGGGTTTCGAGGTAGGGTTCCTATAAGATATTCAATGAAATTATTAAGGTAAGTGTTCCTAAAAAAAAAGAAAAACGAAAAATGAAAAGGGAAAGAATGGACAACCCCATGAGTTTCCTCGCATGAAGCGCTTGTTTAAGGTCTATAGCTTGACCTAACTCCGCTCAGTATTGATGGTCAGCAATCCGATACTTCCAATGTCGAG
Source organism: Fagopyrum esculentum (assembly GCA_033239045.1). NCBI lineage: Eukaryota > Viridiplantae > Streptophyta > Magnoliopsida > Caryophyllales > Polygonaceae > Fagopyrum > Fagopyrum esculentum. The sequence continues at coordinate 311,365 of BSUD01000349.1, forward strand.
ACTTGTACTGTTGTGTTCGTGGGTTCCCATGACATACCTCATACTTATTAATAAAAATCGTTGGGTCTTTATCTTTATCAACACAAACTTCTCCTTTGAAAACACCTTCAGTGAAGAAAATACGGTTTATGACCAAGGTAAATATAGTCTTAGGCAAAATATTATATTCAGCCTGATGCCCGTATAATATTTGTTCATAAAATGTTTATTTTGGAATTTCTTCCATGAGTTGTTGAAAAATACGGTTTGAGTGCAGTGGCGGAGCCAGAATATTTTCGTTGGAGGGGCACAATTTTTTTTATAATATATGTTTCATATTAAGTTTGAAATTGAACAATAAAATCTATAAAATAAATAAAAAAAAAGTTTACATAAATTTTGTACTATAAATTAGAGCTTTTAATTTATTTATTTTACTTAGATGAAGTTTAAAAATATTTTATATATTTAGTTTGTTTTATAAATATATTTTCAAATAAATTAGATAGTGGTTGATGAATTATTCTATTAAAAATTATATGAATTTTATTGTATTAGTTAAGAGTTAATAAAATAATATGCATCACTTAATTTCTCTATCTAAATATATTGTAATTTACATAAACTAAAAATAAGAGAAACTTTTTGCTTCTCCTGAGAGTTGAACCTCGGACTAGAAGTACCAACTTCCCTTCCTCGACCAATGAGCTAGTAGAACAATGTGTATTATATTTTGTTTTAAGTAGGGTTTTTTCCTTCTTTTTTCCCCCTTTCTTAGGCTTCCTTAGGCAAAACGAGATCGCAAGCCGGGGCACCGTACCCCCGTTACCCCCTAGATCCGCCCCTGTTTGAGTGGTCTGTGAATACAGCCAAAATTACGAGCACAAAAGCGTATAATATTATACGGTTTTGTGGTCGTATATGTGTTTAACACACAACCCATATTTGTCTCCTGAGGGCTGAGACTCAGAATATTTGTCTTTTTCAGCTTCCTCTAATCGTCGAACGCATTGATCAACCTTTTCTCTCAATGCAACTTGATTTTGGGTAAGAACTTCAACCTTGACGTTTATGTTGACGAGCTTATCTCCCATCACAACGAGAAACTTCATGATTTCACAAATCTTGAAAACCATAGAAACTTGAGATTATACGAGCTTCTACAATAATTGATCCTAGGGGATTCGATAGGTTTATGTCTTGGATGTTAGTGAGGATAATAATAATAGTCCATCTCCCTTATCTTTAAGAATCTCAACCTGCGAGATAAAGACAAAAAGGAAATGGAGATCAAATGTAACACGAAACTTAGAATAACAACTATCAAACACAACTAAACTATATGCAATCCCCGACAACGGCGTCAAATACTTGATCGTGAAAGTTTTCACAGAATAGTTAATAAAAATCTCATCCTCAAGTATTACCGGATCGGATGTAGTATATCGGGTATCGAATCACGGGGATCGCGTTTGTTTTGGTATAGATGATATAAATTATGCCAAAAAAAAGGGAGAAGAGAAAGAGAAAAGGGAAGAGGAAACATATCTCTTTGAAGAGGTTTGAGAAAACAAGAAAAGGGATGACTGCTGTAGACAAGAATAAGGAGGGAGGTGATCTACGAAACAAGAATCTCCACTATAATGAATTAAAGTAAGAATTCATATGTGAAACTCATGAATTTTGATATATTAATATTGTAGGTAACCAACTAAAATAGCCCTTGACATAGATAAACAAAGACTGTGTTTTCCAACTCACGTAGCTCTTAATCTAGCGGTTCAGCAAGTTTAGGAAAACTCGTTAAAACTTAGAAATACGGAAAAGATCAAGAACAACCTTCATTTTTGGCTCTTCAGTTAGAAAAAGGGTACAAAGACTATAACTTTCGATAATAGTTAGAAATCCTCAAGGCAATGATAAAATGTTACTCTCAAAACCAAATTATTTTCAATAAATCCAATAAAACGTCCTTCACGTTTGGTTCTTCGGTTGTTTTATCTAAATTCACAAACATATATCCAATAAACTAAACATCATTCAATCCTTAGATCAAGAAGAATCAGCCAGACATAATAAAAGAAAAGACTTTCATAAATATCAAAGTTGAAAAGTACTTACAAAGGAAAAGGAAATCTAACTCTATTGTGTTGCAGCGTGGACTTGGAACCCTAATTGACCGCTTTACAACGGGATACCTCTTATCTGACCTAGAAAAGTCTATTTATATTGTTTACAACAAGCTCTAGGACAGATACAAGAAGCTCAACCCATAAACATAAGAAGAAAAAAAAGAGAAAATATAATTTCGGCCTCAAGAGAGAAATATGGTTTTCAGGATAATTATACGGTTTATGAGTAAATATTATACGGCTTGTAGATCATGTAATAATAACACATAAACATATGTATTTGTACATAAGCCGTATTTGTCTTTTGCAATTTTTTGACGATTTAGTGAAATTGACTTACTAGTTGTTCTGGTTGGAACCACAAGACCCATGAGTTTTACTTTTGAAGCTCTTTCGAAGATCTACAACTTTGTAGTTGACATGTTTGTCCAAATCTAAAGGGAAGATGTGGGAAATTGAAATTTCTTAGAGGTCCTCAAAATGGTTTCCAACATCAATGATCTTCACAAGGTTCTTGAATTCTTCGTTCTCCTACATAAATCTACCTTGGAAATTCGATCCTTGGTTAATATAGCGGTCTTTTATGATGTGATTGATCTCAAGGAGGATAGAAACTCGTATTATGGCATGCTTTCATCGTTTTAGCTCATTTTTGGCCTTGAACGTCTATAATACAAAATAAATCAAAGTAGACACCACAAGATGCAATAAGAAAGATTTATGCTTTATATGAACATAAACCAAACCAAATGAGATATGAAATGCATGCAAATGATGACTTAAAAGACATATGTTTTGGACTTATCAATGACTTTGTCACAGGTGGACGAGCCTTAGGAGTTATGCTGGATATATGAATGTATTTCAGTTTGCTCCTCCTTAGGGTAGTTGGTATATTTAGGAGGATTGCATGCCTCTTTGGAGAACTTTGTGTGTTGTTTTGAATCATAGACCGTAGGTCACATGCGTGTACATATACTTTGTTCTTTTAGTGTAATTGGGCTTGTATAAAGCCCGATAATGCTATTTTCCATTTTATCTATGAATTTACCTTTAAAAAAACATTGTAAAAAAAAGTGGCACGATCAAGAGATGACACATGACAAAATGTGACTGACTTAATGTGGTATGGCAAGTGACAAAATATGAGGTGACTTAATTTGACAACGATAAGTGGTTTTAACGACACTTATGTTTTAGTAGTATATAGTAGATTAGTTATTTCCTTACGAAAAAGATGACAAACTTTTAAATGCACGGCGTCGGCTTTACTAACGTGTAACTGACGCGCACTTTGACTGCACGCCATATATTTACTCTAACGAACTTTGAGTCTTCAAAATCGCAGTGCACATCATAGTTGAGTTTTCTTTGTAATGTCAAGACGGGTGAAGGTGAGATAGATCAATTTTCCCATAATTACGACGGTAGCATTCGGGATGATTGAGCAAAGGGTTGGTAATCCGTTGTGAAAATGAAGCATAAGAAACACATGGCTAGTATAACAAAAGCCATCTGATGACTCTATAACATGCCTATATAAGGCCATTGATAATATGGTAAAGCTAGCCATCCAATGACTACTTTAGATAGCTCCTTGGGCAACTCAGGTTCCACAGGTAGGAACACTGAGTTGGTGCCAAAACTAAAATAACCCGAAAAGTGAAGATAAGAAGGAAAAAGCTAACATATACTTTTGTTATTAGCTTTAGAGCTAGGATTTTTGTACTGATATTTTTAGCATGTTATAAAGTTAATGGAGGGACTAAATATTTGATACATTGATGTTATGGTAGTAGAAAGGAAAGGAGTATATCTGAGGTGAGGACTATGAGTCTATGACTAATCAGAGTCAGTCAACGAACTAGGACAAGTGAATTGCTCACTAGAAGGACTACTGTTGACAAAGTTTGATAAAAATAGGCCCTTGTATATTAAGCTCTTCATATTCACCATAAGCAAGTTTAATGTTCAATGGAAATAAACTAATTGTTGTTTCGGATGTTCTCGATGATGAAAGTTCTCGTATCGATAATAAAAGGATAACAGTTAAGTATGTCTAGAGTCTTGTCTAATTGAGCATGCACGTCGTCCTTAAGGTACTAGTGCGGGCGTGAACAATGGACAATCCATCCGATTAGGCTAGCCTGCCTTAAGACATGTCGTCGAGTGTCAATCGAGCCAAACAATTGCACTTGAGGGCGCACATGAAGATGAAATGTTCTCACGGCCATAAAAAACTGGATAATGAGTCTAGTTTATAAGATTGGTGGAGTTAATTTTTATATTGTCAATTGATTATAGGTTGAAAATCCATTCAAACTTAATTATGTGTTGGTTTAAACCCTAACACGCATATACACTCGTACCTAAAACAAAAACCCCACGTATGCATTTCGGATGAATGAGTGCAAACTTTCTCTTACAACTTAGAGAAGAATCATGAAAAATAAACATGTAATTTTACAGACAACAATGATGAATAAGCAATCCTACACATCTACCAAATCATATTGTAAAAAAAAAACTCTAAAGAGAACTCAACCACACAAACCGAAAGAATCATTCAAGTACTAGCATACAACAGTAATTAAAATTATCCAACTGGTGTTGAATTTCAAATATAAACCTAGAAGTACTTCATCATAACAAGGCCAACGAGGACAACCAAAAGAGAAGGCGAGAATCCGAGTGACAGGTGTGCAGCTGATGTGGCTGGGTTGGAGGTTTTTCCTGGAGTGGTTGACGTTGAAGGTGTTTCTGTGCTGGTTGTTGGTGATGTGGCAGTGGTCGGAGTCGCGTCAGACACGGGTCCCTCAACCGGTGTTGGCGAAGAAGATGTAGGGATTGTAGAAGCTGCAAACAAAGCCAAATAACAGTAATTAGTATATCATCATATGTAAGTCGATGTTCATTTAGCTTAATTAAGAGTTGTTAGATTGTAAATAACCAGATGGGCTAGGAGATGAAGCAGCTGTGGTGGGAGACAAGGCAGCAGGTGATAGAGCAGTTGAACTTGGACCTGCAACGTAATTGTTAGAGATATAATTAATCTTATCTTAATCCAGTTAAACAAAATAATAGAAAGATCGATATAGTACCCGGAGCAGAAGCTGGCGAACCGGTTGCTACTGTGAAAAAACCGAGAAAAAATGTGTTAGTTGTTCTAGTCCAAAAATTCATGTAATATGAAGGATTATTGAGACTCACAGTTGCACTGCAAGGGGACACTAGGCATGTTACAAGAACTAGGAAGAGAAAGAGCCGAGGTTCGATTGATAGGAACTCGAAAAGGGACTCCGCCATTCAAGACTTGACAGAAACAGCCAGTTCCATTGCTAGCAAGAGCCTTCAAGGAGGTACAGCAACCGGGTGTGGGTGTGGTCATATTAACTGTGCTATTAGTAAGGAAGTTCATGCAAGGAGTTAAGCTTGTAAGCATTGAAGCAGTGCAGGGTGAAACGGGTATTTGACCATTTGTTGGCACTACAGCTAGTAGAACCACCAACGTCGCCACCGACATTGCCGGAGAAAACCATCGGAGATTTGCGTTTGACAGCTTCATTTTTGGAATTTTGTTTTTAGTGGGATGTGATTAAGTGATAAGGGTTTGTATTGTGGTTTTGGAGTTTGGAGAATGGTTTATTTATAGTGTGTTGACAAAATGAAGGGAAAGAAAGAGATTTTGGAGGGGATTTGGTAGATTTGAGGTGGGTTTAGTAGCTTAACTAATTATAACTAATGTAGAATTTGTGTTCCATTAGGTGGTACACGTGCCGTAATGTGTTACGTGTAGCTTTGGCACTTTCAAGTTACTTTCAAGTTTCGAACACTAGTACACCTCTTCTATCTACCTTAATTAACGAATTAGGTTGACTCGTTAATTTTGAAGGTACGATCTATTAATAATAAAAACACAGATGTCAGTATGTTGAGAAAAAAATTAAGGTTGCGTGTGGTTAGAGATTAAAGGTGATTAATTTAGATTAAAATTTAAAAGGTTAATTTATGAAGGGTTACATTTGGATGAATACGGAGATTATGAAAAGATTATAGAATAAATTAATTGTGGCCAAAAAATAAGTGGATAAGAAGATTAATATCCAACCATAAATTAGGATTTCACCCCTATTTAATATTAAGATAAGAATTATTTTATATCAAATAATCCATAATAAATAACATATAAATTTAATTTCTTTTAAATCTCATCTGAATTAATCATCAAAATAATCTTCATTTACTGCCAAATAAACCCTAAATTAGAGAGTCAAATTTATAACACAACTATATATATAATGAAGATTCTTTTTTATCAACTCGGCTATTAATATATCTTGATACTAACTTTTTTTATTTAAAAATAAGGTCCTAAACAATCCCAGACTCACCTCTTAAGAACGGATTGTATTGCTACAAGTGTGACATGTGAATGAGAATTTAATCAAAATTTAAGAGGTTAATTTATGAAGTGTTACACTTGGATGAATATGGAGATTATGGAAAAGATTATAGAAGGAATTAATTGAGATTAAAAATGGCCAAAAAATAATTGGATAAGGAGATTAATATCCAACCATAAATTAGGATTTCACCCCTGTTTAAGGTTAAAATAAGAATTATTTTATATCAAATAATCCATAATAAATAACATATAAATTTAATCTATTTTAAATCTCATCTGAATTAATCTTCAAAATAATCTTCATTTCCTATCAAATACACCCTAAATTAGAGAGTCAAACTTATAACACAACTATATATAATGAAGATTCTTTTTTATCAAGTCGGCTATTAATATATCTTGGTACTAACTTTTTTTTATTTATAAATAAGGTCCTAAACAATCCGAGACTGGCCTCTAAAGAACGGATTGTATTGCTACAAGTGTGACATGTGAACGAGAACTAGTCTCGTTTTGTGACATTTTTACCACTTCTTAGCTTACTTCATTATTAGCCATCAACTCAAATCAGAAGTTATAACTAAATACATATGTAATTCAGGATGATGCTTTCATTTGCGATAAAAATAACTCTTTTTAATGCAACTAGTCTAATACCCGCACCGTGTGCGGGATTAGCTTTAATAAATTGTAAAACAAATCTATTTATTAATTAAAGTGAGTTGGAAGATAATATTATAAGGGAAAGTAAAAGATAATAAAAAGATAAAGGGATATTGTTACATAAATGATAGTTTACATGTTCTTGATAAAAAAAATGGCTTAAATGAAATTGAACGTTAAAACGACCCGTAATATAAAAATATATGGGACAATGGTTTATGTAATTAAGGTTTTTTATTAATATTAATATATATATATATATATATATATATATATATATATATATATATAAATAGATAGTTAGTTTATATAATTTTTTAATTAATTTTTTAAAATGAGGGTGCGTTTTAAATTGCATTGACAAAAAAAACGGAAAAAAAACATATGGCATTAAAGGCTTCTACTTTATTCTACTTTATTATTATTAGTATATAGATATATATTTTAACACTAATAGTATATATACATATATGTTTGGTAAGTAGATAAATATAAGTTCTATAATAGGATAATTAAAATATGGTAACTATATATATTATTTTAAAAAAAACTAAAATTCTAAGAAAATGACATGTGACATATTTTTTGTTAGGATAAAGCACGTTGAAGTAAACGCTTCTCCTTTAATATATGTATATAGATACTTACCTATAACTTTTTATGCAATATATATCTTATTTGTGAATAGTGAGACTTTACACGTAGTGATTTAGTGGGTGGAAGAAGAAATAGAATATTGCAAAATATAAGTTTAAGTAATCAACTTACAATAATGTCACAAAATATATTTAGTTTGAATTTGGTGAACTAAAATGAAATAAAGTAGCTCTGTCCCTATTAGTAAATTAATATTTGTTTTATAACAAAATATTGAAATGATGACTACAAAGTAATTGGTTTTAATTGAGAATAATATAATAAATAGAGCTGAGAATACTATTAACAATCTATATTTATCTATATATTATACTTAAATAGAGGTAATAAAGTTTACGTGTCACACATACGTTCGTTTCGTCTACGTATTGTGTGATAAATAAAGTCACCAAATATCTTTAAAAAAATTATATTTAGCCAATAACATAAAATAACATCTATTTTTATAAAATTCACTTTTTATAATTAGAAAATTTTTATTCAAATTTTTTTTACTTTCATTTGATCACAATTTCTAGTTAAAAATCTATATCAACTTATTTACTTTTATGTTAAAAACAACTAGTATTATTTAATAAATTTACTATTAGTTTAAAAGGAAGAAAAAAGAGAAATCGATAAGATATATCAAATAATGCATACAGGAATGTATATTTTAATTCTATCATGTATATTACGAGTTCATAGTTTCATATAATTGACCTAGTTTAACATGATTTTAGCACAATATTTTTTTTTTGGTAGGTTGGAGATTCGGTGATCTCCGGCGCATCTAGCCGCGATTTTATTGATAAGAAAGAAGGCTAAGTAGTCATCACACGGGGATAGCCCGACCCCTTACATCATCCAGTAAAAGATCAACTACACCCTCCGACGGGTCACTCAATACATTCAATCCAAGAGGAAAGTTTAACGCAAAAGAAGCTAAAAAATCCGCAACCCTATTCGCCTCGCGGTAGGCATATCGAACCTGGATATTCCAGTTTCTTTTCAGTAAGTCTTGACACTTGCGTGTCAGACTAGCAAGAGGGTGGTGATGAGCCAAGTTTTTAGTGAGAAGTTGGGTCACTAGTAAAGAGTCAGACTCCATAATTACTGAGCGATAACCAAGATCCCAGGCAAGATTTAGACCATGTACCATACCCCATAGCTCCGCCATGGGTACCGTACATATACCTAAATTTACCTCGAAACCACTCACCCACACCCCTGAACTATTTCTAAGCACACCTCCCGCACTCGAGCGCCCATCTTTGTTCTTCGCTCCGTCGGTATTGACCTTGACGAAGTCAGGAGGAGGCGGTGTCCATACCACATTGACTGTGACTTTAGTCCTTCCTGCTGCAGCCTTGGTTCTCTGTTGCCATATTTGTACATACTCTTGAGTTTTTACTTGAATCTGCCGGCTCTTGTTGACTTCAGTCCTTTTGTTATTGAACACCACCTCATTTCACCATTTCCAGATTTCCCACAGACCTACAACAAATAACTCCCTCCACATATATATATTAGAATCCGAAGCATTAGAAAGGAGATTACTCTACACCAACCAGCGAAGGGGGTATTGAAGAATTCTTGTTCAAAACGCTCGACCCTAAGCTCCTTCCATTTTCTTTTCGTACTGGGGCAGTCTCTAAAAATGTGGATGACGGTTTCCACTTCCTGGTTGCAGATTGTGCAGATGTCAGTGGGGCTTATGTGTCGGCGTTTTCTCTCTTCATTGCTTAGGATACCTCAATTGAGCACCTTCCATAGGAAGTATTTCACCCTCTCTTGAACTCTCATCTTCCACATATGAGGAAATATATCTCCTTCACCTTGTTGAATATCAGTAGGGCTCATGAGCATCTTGTATGCCGACGCTATAGAAAAATTGCCGTCGGGTGTATAATTCCATCCAAGTTCGTCTTTATACACATCCATGCTCTCTGTTTGACCCTCCATTTCTGCCTCTCTGTACGGACAAACTGCAGCCAATTTGAGCATCATCTCCATAGGTAAATGACTTCACAGGGCCTGCCAGCCCCAACCCTCATTGTCGTCCTAGTAGCTTCGCACCGATATGTTGAGTTCCTCAGGTTGCAAGATCTGTCGATTATGGTTCAGAATAGCAGACTTGTTCAACCAAATATCCTTCCAGAATTGGACAGCTCTTCCATCCCCTAAATTCCAAGAAGACCCTTGATCAACAACCTGTTTGAACCCCTTGTTGATGCTTTGCCAGATGTGCGAAGACCCTCTCAGAATGTGTTGGTTGTTCCTAATATACTTGCTTCTCAGTACACGCACCCAGTAGCTATTTGGATCTTTCTGAAATCTCCAGGCCAACTTTCCTAAACATGCCACGTTGGTTTCCTGCATTCTTCTGATGCCAAGGCCTCCCATGTTCTTAGGCCGGCACATAACCTCCCACTTCACGGTGTACATCCTTGTTCTTCCCTCCGAGTGTCCCCAGATGAAGCTACGGCAACACTTGTCAATACTCGCACATATACTAGTCGGCAGAGACAATGTTGCCATGGAGTATATGGGGATAGAGCTAAGTACTGATTTGGTCAGTGTAACCCTGCCTGCGAAGCTTAGAGTACTACAACTCCACCCACTGAGTTTCCGATTAATTTTGTCAAGCAGCTCCGAGAAGGTTTCTTTCGACACACGTTTCTGGAGTATGGGTACCCCGAGATAGTTCCCTAGATTTTTCGTAACTTCCACTCCGCTAACTCTAGCAAGGTTGAGACTCAACTCACTTGAAACATTTGGAGTCACAAAGATTCTAGACTTTGGTACACTAACTTTGAGTCCAAAGGCTTTACAAAATATATCAATGCACTGCATGATTACATTGAGTTGATGGATTGATGCTTCCGCAAATAACGTTATATCGTCTGCAAAAAATAGGTGGGAGAGTTTCGGTCCGCCTCTAGAGAGGATGATGGGCTTCCATTCCACTCTCTCCACTGCCTCGTTAATAAGGTGGCTAAGCTTCTCGACACAAAGAACAAAAAGATAAGGTGATAGGGGGTCTCCCTGTCGGATTCCTCTTTCCGGGATGAACTGTTTGGTAGCTTCCCCATTCCATAGCACCTGCATTCTGACTGAACTTACGCATTCCTGAATCATCTTGCCCCACGAGTCAGGAAATCCTGCTTCCGAGATTACCTCACCAATGAAGTCTCACCTAACTCTGCCATAGGCTTTTTCGAGATCTAGTTTAAGAAACATCCATTTTTCCCCAGTTTCTTGTTTCTCATAGAATGAACATTTCCTGCATGAGTACAATGTTGTCTTGTATAAGCCGCCCCGGAATAAAACTCCCTTGGGTGGGCGCTACAAGTTTCCCAATGATTTTCTGGAGCCGTAAGACCATGACTTTGGTGATGATTTTATAGCTGACGTTACACAATGCAATGGGCCTGAATTGACTAATAAGTTCTAGTTTTCCCACCTTAGCTATAAGTGAGATGAGTGTATCATTACTCCCGGGATAGAGCTTATACTCCTTAAAGAAGCGAGAAACCTCCTCTTTCATCGAAGCTCCCACCGTACTCCAACACTTTTGATAGAAGATTGGTTGGAACCCGTCAACTCTCGGGGCCTTGTATGCTCCCATCTTACGAACAGCCATCCCAACCTCCTCCATCTCAATGGGGTGGTCTAAAGAGCTCCATTCCAGGGCGCAAACTCCAGGGAAACTGAGTGTATTTATTTTACTATCATGCAGGGGAAGAGCGTCAGCAAGGCTGTAGAGGGAGTTGAAGTAGTTTACTGCATGCTCTTCAAGTTTGGTCTGATCTTCTTCCCAAAAATCAGTTTCCGTTTTGAGGCCCGTAACTCTGTTGAAGTTTCTCCTAATAATCGTGGATGTGTGGAAGAAAGATGTATTGCGGTCCCCATGTTCTAGCCACTGTTCTCGGGACTTTTGAAGCCGTATTAGTTCCTCTTGTTCTAAAATGTTTTCAATCTCCTCTTGCAGCTTCTTCTCCTCTTCTAGAAGTCTGTCAGAACTTCTTTGGCTTATCTTTGTTTGGATCATAGAGAGCTTGTCCAATGTGTCTTGTTTCCTGCGGAAGACATTACCAAACACAAACCGATTCCAAGCAATAAGAGAATTTTTAAGAATAGGAAGCACTTTACTTACCTCCGGGTTGTTAAACCAACATAAATCCACCATAGGTTGGAAGTCTCGGTGAGTCAACCAAGCCGCTTCGAATCTAAAAGGCCTTCTTTCCTTTTTGAACGTGATGGTTGGATCCAAAGTGAGAAGGATTGGTGAGTGGTCTGACGAAAACCGGACAAGATGCCTCACTTGAGCATTGGTCCATTTCAGCGCACCTGCATGGTTCAGGAACACTCTGTCGAGTCTCTTTCGGACACCCCTTCTGGCCATCTTCTCGTCATCCCAGGTGAACTCATCTCCAATATTATAATATAGCAAGAGCTTGCTAAAAAAACTAAACCAAATTAGTAGGAAAACTTAAATTGATATATCGGGCATTTTTTTAACCGATTGCTATTTTTTAGTAAAAGATAAAAGAATAGTACACTTTGTGTCCCGTGCATAATTGTGTAATTTAAATTATGTAAGACCCTTTTTGTAGTATTTTTTCTTCTGTCTACCTCTCTGTATAATCGACGTAGAATGTTTGATAAAAGATATATATATATATATATATATATATATATATATATATATATATATATATATATATATATATATATATATATATAGGGTGTGGTTCCATGAGAACACCTCTAACGTGAGAACATGAGAACAATTGTATACCGTTGGATGTGAGTATTAAGGGTTGAGATTTAGAGTAGATATCAAAAATAATAATAACTACGAATAATAATAATTAGGAATCCAATAATAACTACGAATAATACATTAAACGATATGGCACATTCGTAACAAAACTGATAATAATTACGAATCTGTTCTCATGTTCTCACGTCAGGGGGTGTTCTCATAGGATCTATAATCTCCATCTCTCTCTCTCTCTCTCTCTATATATATATATTTCTAAGATTAGTAGTCATACTACACCTCCTATGACCAGATTAAAATCAAGTTATCACAAACCCAAAATAGATACTTCGTAAGATTGGCAAAAGCCTTGAACAATCTTTTTCACTTTGAAAAATTTTAAGTCACCTCCAAATGTCCATAAATGTCCAAGTTAAAGACATGAATGTGTTTGAACACAAATAAACGGTGCTTAAGTTGAAAAAAGTTGAGCACCGTTGAAAGTCACCTACATCTTCCATATGTCATCTTTAACTATTTGTTCCTTAGTTTGTACTTCAAACTCATGCCAAATGAAGTCGAATAAAATTCTAGCACGTGAGTAGAATTGCACATTGTTGTACATACTCGTCTTGGAAGGAAATCAATCATCCTTATAGGCTCAAAGGTAAATCCAGTTACAATGTCAGTTGATGCAACCTCTATTAAAATGGCAAAAACAGTTTAGAGAAACTGTGTTGCTTATCGATTGACCTATTTGAAAATTTTGAACCCCAACATATTATTTTCTGACGATCTTAAACTTAATGTTCTCATTCACAAGGATGCTTTAAGATGAACTATCTCAAGAAGATAGTTATCTCCTAACCGCTTTCCGTTTTTCAAAATAAAGAAAAGAAAAAAAGACTTTCACAAACCAACTTTCTTATGAGCATAAAAACTTGGACTATTCCGACGTAATGGATAAAAAAAATCAATGCATCTTTAATAATAAAAATCATACAAATATTAAGAAGGGATAATCGTTTCACAAATTAATACGCAACTAAACTAATAACAAGTCTATTATTAACAAATACAAGCACAATGAAAAAGAAGATATGAGACTTAACAATGGTCAATGTTCCTTCCTTTTTATCCTAAGGGATCTTGAAGCCTCTTTAGTTGTTCGTAAGTAGGGCTGTAATATGTGACAAGTTATTCGGGATCGGCTCGTCAAAAGCTCGGCTCGAGCTCGTTCATTTTCTAAACGAGCCAAGTTTGAGCACATTTTAAAGCTCGTATAAATTTTAGGCTCGCCTCAGGTTCGGTTTTTTTATAAATGAGCCGAGCTTAAGAATGTCAATGCTCGGCTCGTTCGGCTAAAATAACACTATAAGAGCATTATTTTAGCAGAGCAACTCGAGCTCGGCTTATCAAAAGCTCGGCTTGAGCTCGTTCACTTTCTAAACGAGCCAAGCTTGAGCATATTTTAAAGCTCGTATAAATTTTAGGCTCGTCTCGGGCTCGACTTGTTTATAAATGAGCCGAGCTTAAGAGTGTCAATGCTCGGCTCGTTCGGCTAAAATAACACTATAAGAGCATTATTTTAACCGAGCTACTCGGGCTCAACTCGTCAAAAGCTTGGCTCGAGCTCGTTCACTTTCTAAATGAGTCCAACTTGAGGACATTTTAAAACTCGTATAAATTTTAGGCTCGGCTCGGGCTCGGCTCGTTTATAAACAAGTCAAGGTTGAACATACCGATGCTCGTCTCGTTCGGCTCGTATTACACCCGTATTCGTAAGTGGACAATTTGGTTATACAATTGTCCTACGTGTGTATTGAATCTGCTCTCATAAAAGGCATAACAAAAGCTTTAGAAATGAGTTTTTCAAGCCTAAAACTTGAAGGAGACAATCTAACGATCATCAACTTAATTAAAAAGACTTACAACCTCCTCTGTAAGAAATAAATCTTACTATCTATTATATTTCCTATTGTTGTCTCGTTTTGCAAAAGCTATGATCTTTCATACTTTCATATAATTTAATAGTGTGGCGGACAAACTTGCAAAGATTAATTATTCAAGTATGTCATCAAGGGTCAAATCACGTTCAAAATGAAAAAAAATTCGTTCATAAAAATATTTTAGGTCGGTGCACTTTTATAAAGCAACTCCCCCTATTGTCATTTTATAATAGAGTAAATAGTTTTTCCTCTTGTTGCTCTCAAGGTTTGAACTTTTCTTCTTGGTGGACACTAAATTTCAAAATTTTTCCTAGTACCCTTATGGTTTTATTAATTTTCTCTTTATATCCATTCTTAATATATTACATTAAAAATTCATTATAAAAAAATAATAATCAGAAAAATAAATTTAAAATAAATTATGACCTCATTAAATTTAAAATAATAATAAAAATAATTATATATATATATATACATATATATACATATATATATTTTAGTTCAAGTGAGGAGAGAGCTTGTAGATAGGAATTAGGAGGGCTGTAAGCCATTGGATAGATTTAAATCAAGGGCTCTCACACGCTCATCATTAATGGCATTTTTGTAAATTGACTTAAAATCTGAAAAAATACTCTTACGTTCAAAATAGTCATCGGTGTTCATACTTTTATATGTCATTGTTCATGTTTTTATACATCGGTGTTCATAGTATTTTTATTCATCAAGTGTCATATCCATTTATTTTTTTGTGTTCATTTTATAATGCATAGATGTTCATTTACAGTATATAACCACAAAAAATAAATAAACTCACCACAAAACGTTAAAAGATGATCATAATATGTTTATGTATGTGTCAAGTTATAGATAAGTCATTGGTGTTCATACTTTTATACGTCATTGTTCATGTTTTTATTCGTCAGTGTTCATACCTTTTATGTCATTGTTCTTGTGAATATTATAAACTATTTTACTATAAGACATTTTGCCGAACAGTTTGCGTGCACACTAAGAGGAGCATATAGATTATTCAATTGGAGCTATTAGACCAACTCAACATATGTATATACATGTATTTTCTCAATCAAACTTATCAAACATAAAATGATTCAAACAAACTTGATTTTGAACACAAACATCAATCATAATGAAACCTAAACTTTAAGAATGGAAATCTAAACATTGAGAGTAGAAATTCGAAGAAACAAAACCTGAATCGTCTTGTATTCTCTTTGTTTTCACAATTTTTTATGTAATCGATATCTGAATATTATAAACACAATTTTAATGAAAAGTATAATTTTCAAAAAAAATGAACATCATACTATAAACATCATACTTGTAAAAAAATGAATGCATACTTGTAAAAAAATGAGCATCATATTTTATTAACACGATTTGAAAGAATAGTATAATTTTAAAAAAAAATACAAAAAATAGTGTTGAGAAAAAATGAACATTTATTGATAAAATATGAACAATGACTCTTTTAAAAAAAATGAATACATACTTATAAAAAAAGTGAGCAATGGAGATTGCATATTCACGGAGAGGCTGAAGCATTGTGATGTCAATGATAAGGTAGGTTTCTTTTTTTTTTTTTTCCTACTTGGTTAAGGTTTTATGTTTGTGTTTTCTTTCTTGAATTGCTCTTTTGGTATGGATATCAACACCCGTATTACATCTTTTGATATCAAGAGTGTTATTTGAATGTATCTGCTTAAGTGGGGAGATGTCTTCGTGAATTAGTACAGGAAAATTCGTATATGTTACATTTGTATCACCGCTTTAATAGATATGGTAACTGTGGCCATATTTTGACATTTAGTGAATGTTTGTTTGGTCATCCGGAATGATTAATAACAGGCAAACAAAATTAGCCTAAAGCATAATTCTTCCAAGGCAACCAAGCCTAATGAATCTTAAACATGATCGTTCCATTTCCCTCTTCACAACCATTACCTTTCCGTTTCCATTCCGGATAACTAACCAAACAACTCATTAGAATGCTATCAATCGACAGCCCTGATAAGGAGGATGGTTTAAGAGACCCATGGCTGCTAGGCAGTGTTTCCCTTTGCATGTTATAATGAGATTGGATTAGTTGATAAGCTACAACTCAACCGTGTTTTTGTAAGGATGTGGCTAGGAAGTTCGGTATCTGTTATCCAAAGTGATTGTACTGAGTTAGGAAATCAAATTGGGATGATCTGATACATAATCTTGTTTTCATATTCCATGCATTTTTTTATTTTATAATTTTTACTTAGCAGTTATGAAGTACCTAAAGTAACATGTGCGAATTCAAACAAAGATTAATAAGTACTTGTTTATGGCTTTCTCCTCAGCTACATTTTACCGTTGTAAAGGCTGAATATTTTGAAACATCAACCACTTTTTCACCCTATTACGTCACACCAATTGAATTGATGAGAAATTGTGAACTTTTTGTATGAATTGTGTCTCTTAAATTATCTTGCATCAAGGAGCATGCATAGGAGCTGATTTATTTTGATGGTAAGTGAAGAAATACCGCAGTTTGATTGATTATTCCCCCTCCCCCCTCCCCCTTCATGGAACTGTGACATTCTGAGCATTGGCATGAGGACATGTTCAAGGAAACAAATACAAATTCTTCTTAAGTTTTTTCATTTCCATGCTTTGTGTTATACGACTGTTCAAGTTCATCATTTGTAAATGTGGTGATTTACCATACTTTTTATTGTTTACTTATGATATTATCAACAGCTATACTGCAATTTAGACTATTTAGTTGAACATTGCTGTTGGTTTTGTGCTACAAGTGGAATACTTGAGTTTATGTGTACATATCATCAAATATGTTGTAACGGTTATTGTTATGGTATTTTTTTCTGCAGCTGATCTTGATCAAAGTCATGTTGCTTGGTTCACAAACTCAGACCATTATTGGAAGACCCATACTTCAAGATGCAGCGGTACATGCGGTTGTTGAAGAGCATGTGAGTTCAACACTAGACTTTCTGTTAATCATGTTTGTTGATTTTGATATGCTTTATTCGTGAGTCATATACTTCAAAGTTTGTCCTAAGCAAGCAAGATAAGAGGTCAGTACAAGAAATGAAGAGAACGTATCAAATGTTGTAATCATTTTAATTTAGTTAAAGCTAGAAGGGACAACAAACACCATTAGTAACGAAGCTTGGGTGAAGCTGCTCAATTCGTGATTCGAACTTTGAGGTTTTTAGCCTATTTGTGTGTTTTCAAGGATGGTAGTTACCATGAAATTAGTTTTCAAAGCATGAAATTTTGGATCTTTGTGTCATGTTTGGATGACATTGTGATAAGGTTTTTTGCAAAAGATCTACGGTGAACTTCTGATGGTAAATAATATTGGTAAAGTGATTGTGATTCTTACCCCAAGCAGGGTTCTTCAGTGACAAACCTGATAATTTGTTCTGGATATTAATGATGTTATTTTGTTTTTCTTTCTTTATACATATTTAGTTTGTTCCATTCTAATACTTTGCTGCAATACAATTATTCTTCAACTATCTCATGGGAATTGGAGCTGGTTTAATGGGTATAATTCTATGGTCTGATTATCCGACAAAAAATGTTCTCATTCACTTTGTATATCTGCTATGGTATTTAATTTATTAAATATTTGATAGCTTGAATAATTTTTTGCATTGAAGATTTCAATTCATCATCTACATCCCTCTTCATGACAAAGGTAAATTATATTCTTGCTTTTAGGCCTTGAATGCTAAGGTGATTATATTCAAGAAAAAGAGAAGAAAGAACTATAGAAGAACCAACGGGCATCGACAGGTAAGATTTTCTGACCATAACTCTCTTATGTGATTTCCTGACAATAACATGGTATGTTACAAGTGTTTGTGTCTTACTGCCGGTTCATTGGTGTTGGTGCATTAACTCGATTGAGAATAACTGATATTCAAGGCATTGAGAAACCAGAAATGCCTCCAGTTGTGAAGAAGGAAAAACCTAAAAGTAAGAAGACAGAGAATGTAGCAGTAGCGGCATAGGTAATTAGGTATTTTCATTGAACTTGGCTTCCTCTTAGTAGAGCTCAAAAGCTGTTAATCTTAGTGAATGGCTTCATACCAGTTCATTATACGAATAAGCACTGTCCAATTTTTTCTTTGCTTGATGTATTTTGACATCTAACAACACTCTGTAGATGAAATGAGGCCATTGATTTGCATGGCTCTTGACTGCTTGTTTCCTTTCCCATGTCTTATTGCTCAAAAAGGTGGTGTTCTAAAATTATGAGACTTTAAATAGAAGATATGTCCGTGCAACACGCCTATTGATATATATCTTCTCTTCGTCGTGGATCTTGGATCGTACCATACTATGTTGCAATATGGTGCATTTTATTCAGGTTTGGTGACGGCAGAAACAACCAGCAATGACCTGATATTGGAGATGCTGACCATTTACAAGCGAAGAAGACAACATGTATAATGCATTCTTTGGGCTTGAAGAAATGAGAAACCACTAAAACGCAATCTCCCATGTTTCTGTCTAGTGTCTACTCCGTATTCATTTTGTACAAATGTCAATAGACATGCTGAAAATAATTTTATCACAAGATTAGGCTTCTGCAGCTTGCATAAATTTAGCGTTTTTGACTATTATACATGATGAGTTGCAGAAAGAGCTTGAACTAAACACTCAGAATCAACATTTGAGATTTCCTTACACTTGTGTGCAGCATTCACCATCTTTGTCATCCTTCTGGTGCGAACTCTATTATGTGAATTTTGACTTATTTGTTCTTGGTAAATCACAATCTTTGTCATCCTTTATAAAAGCCATGAGTAGACAACACAAGATCTCGCTTCTGAAGATATGATCCACAGAATTGTTATCTATGTCTGTGTCAGTGTTACAAACAAGCTGATATGCCAATTGATGCATTTCATTTTCAATATGCTCAGTAGTCTCAGAGGAATATGAAGCAGAAGAAACATTGTGGATAGTGCAATCAACCGTAACTAGGAAATGCATACCTCGGACGAGAAGCCATTCTACTCTGTAAAAGACCTATTTATAAGGCCACCGATGAATATGGTAAAGCCATCCGATGACTCTAGGGTGGAACTACTGTGTCTCTCCTCAATGAAGCAGAACAAAAGTAATTGAGAGAGAGAAAAAAACTAGTGAAACAATATCATTCTCGAAGAACAGCACATACATCAAAAGAATACCCGAAAACGGTTTCAAGAGAAGTGAGACAATAAGAAGAGAAATAATGTAACATCTCAATAAGATTAGATTAGATGCACAACAATCATGAAAATAAAGAGCTAATGGCAGAATCATCACTTAGCCTACAGGAGATTCAGCCTACAAGAAAATTCATATTTAAATCCCAAATCAATATCACAACTACTTTCAACATCACGATCCATCTCGTGTGAAGTTTAAGAACTGCAATGGTTTCAACTGATCCCATTAGTTGTGCTAGAAACATTATTGATCAAGTGATACTGTGTTATTAGGGCCAAAGGAAGAAACAAACATACAGGGGAAATTTTGAAAAGCTCAGAATCCAATTCAGGCTTTTCATCAAACAGTTGGAAGGCATGCAAAATCCAGGCAAACAATTCCCAAAGCTCATCCCCAAACATCAATTTCAAATGCTGCTACTTGATGCGGAACTCAAAACAATCAAACTAAACAAAAAAACACATCCCAGTTAAATGTACCGTCAGTTAGATAGAATTACTTTCTGATTTTCAATAATTAATTTTAATCTTAGACAGATAATCTTCGGCCAATTAGAAAGGATCCATGAGATCTTTTAGAAGATCTTTGAAATTTGTTATTAAGATATATATATCGGAAACAAACCTAGAGAGCACCGGCTGAAAAACAAAAGAATGGAGAACAATGCCCACAGCCAGCAAGCAGAGGGCAAGACTACGTGGCCGCGGCCCGTTGATTTGATCCTAATAGCTGCCGGTGTCTGTTGGGCGTTTTCCGCTGAGGTGTATACTTTCCATATTTTAGCATGTTATGAAGATTCAACTTATATGTGTTCTGTATCAACTTCTTTAATGGAAATCTTCATGGCTTGGGGTCCCTGGTTAGTAGCTACTGCAATAATTACTTATTTTGCGGCAGATACAACACCAGCATCTCGTCAGCGTCGAAAACGTGGTCGGGAGTACACAGGGTTGATCCGTGTTGCGCAATTCCTTCCGGTTATCTTCTCTTTCTTCCTCTCCACAGGATTCTACATGACACTTTTTCGGATCTGCATAACCTTTTTGGGGCACGTCTTGATTACCCTCCTAACGTATTCTCCCAGTGACTTTTACGGGATGCTGCTTTGCTATATTGCTGGAACTGTATGCACTCTGTTCCGTGAATTTCGACCAAAAGAGCCGCAGCCGTATAAGCTCATCGTATGTTGCTCTTCGCTTGCTACGGTGTTTCTTTGTCGCGTCCATGTATCGTTGCTCATCAAAAAAAATCAAACTCAACCGGCCGATGCCGTTCACGCCTAGTTATTTATTTATTTATTTTAGGAAAATTTCGGATAGTACCCTCGTGGTTTGGGTATTCCGGATTTTGTCCAACAATTTTTTTAAGTTCGGATTGTACCCTTAAGTTTATGTTGTTTTCCGAATTTTGCGCAAATTTATTACATTTTTTTAAATTCCATTAAAAACATACAAAAGAAAATAAACTAAAATTAAAAAACAAATTAAAATAGAAAGAATAATTATTTATGTTAAAAATAAAGTAAAACGGTAATTTTTTTAAAAAAAACATTTTATATTAATGTAAAAATAAATAAATTATATATTTTTAAAAATTTCAAAAAAATCAGTGTTTTATTTATTTTAAAAATAAATAAATTGACTTAGCATTTTTTAACAAAATCTAAAAACATAAGTGCTATACTTTATTTAAAACATA
>BSUD01000349.1:333102-356886 GCA_033239045.1 Fagopyrum esculentum
TAAAACATTGATTTTTTTAATTTTTTAAAAGAGTCCTTATTTTATTTTTTTTAAAAATAAAGTATAACACTTATGTTTTTAGATTTTGTTAAAAAAATGCTAATCCAATTTATTTTTTTTTGAAATAAATAAAACATTGATTTTTTCAATTTTTTTTAAAATATCTAATTTATTTATTTTTACATTAATATAAAATATTTTTTTAAAAAAAGTTACTGTTTTACTTTATTTTTAAAATAAATTATTATTCTTTCTATTTTAATTTGTTTTTTAATTTTAGTTTATTTTCTTTTGTATATTTTTAATGGAATTTAAAAAAATGTAATGAATTTGGGCAAAATCCAGAAAATAACCTAAACTTAAGTGTACCATCCGAACTTGAAAAAATTATTGGGCAAAATCCGGAATACCCCAAACCACGAGGGTACCATCCAGAATTTTCCTTATTTTATTTCATATACTATACATTAATGATCAATAGCGTCATCCTGAAGCAAGACATTGAATTCAGAATTCAATAGATTCTTCAAAGATAAAAGAGTTTCGATCCTTCCATAGGATCGCGCCATCCACTCGCTTATGTTGACACTTAGGATCCGAGACTATTTGTTTTTTCAGCAGATCGATTAGCTTTGCAAGGGAGAATCCCATTCATACTTCTCCAGATTAAAGATTGACGGGATAAATTTTACCTTCCAGCCTGAGAAATGTACAACTTCTCACAACTTAGAGGCTTGCTTGAGCTCTCATTTTTATCGATAATGTAAATGTACAACTTCTCCACCTATTTATAGCGGGAGGAAATTATCTTTCTACAAGATTTTTGGGAGGAGGTGTCTTCGCGCTAGTATGTGAAGACCCTTCTCACTCATGTGCCTGAGATCGTCAAGCTTTCCAGTTGATATGAGGTTGATGGGCATATCAAGGACATGCCTCACATCCTTAAGGGTAGGCGTGCATCCCATATTTGATACCATAATGATGTCTCCTATATCAACGATCTTACTACTATTTTGATTCCCCATGTGGACATTACCAAAGCTACCGTTTTGGTAGGTTGAGAAGAAACTCTAATAAGGAGTGACGTGGAATGATGCACCAAAATGACAATCCAAGAACAATTGTCTAAGACGATATTTGTCTTCTCCGAAGAGATATAGATCATCGCCTTCGTTTGCCATGGCAATCGTACCCTTGTCTTCTTCTCAACTCTTTGTTGGGTTAATTTGGCCCGGCTTGATGTTCCCAACCTTTTGATCTTTCTTAATAAATTGACATTCTGATTTCTTATGTCTTATTTTCTCACAATATAACAAGTTGACCTAGAGCGTGACTTAGAACGACCTCGAGACTGGTCTCGGCTTCGGTTCACATTGCGCCCATGTGTATCACTTCTATCCCGGTTGTCAATAATGTTCGCCTTAGACTAGGTAGATGTGCCTCATTCCCTCCTTCTAACTTCTTCACCAAGGAGACTATCACAAACGGTTAGGGATGAGCAATTCTGGATATCTGATCGGATCCAATAATTCAATAAAAGTCTTATCCGAATCCGATCCGAGAGTACCGGATATCGACACTTTTATCCGGATTGGTTATCCGACCCAAAATCCAATTCGGAAATTTATTACTAGACTAGTCGGGTATATACGGTCCAACTTTTTTTTCTTCTCAAAAGCTCGGTCCATCTTCTATCCGATGGTCAGAAAAATACCCCCATATCGGATTGGACTCGAATCACCAACTACCGGATACTTTTGGATTCGGAATTTATCGATTGGATCTTTGGATTCACGGAGCGGATTTGGCCGATTGGATTTTTTGCTCACCCCTACTAACGGTGTCCATGGCTGTAACACCCCGAATTCTCAGAACTCGGGACATTACTGGTTAGGACCTCACAATGGGTCCCGACCTCCGTTTGACAACAATATTACTAGGATCTTGCAACAAGACACAAATAAGAAAAACCGAAATTCATAAAATGTATTTGTAAAAGAATGAATGCAACAAAGTCTAACAGCCTATCATACTTAAACAACGGAAAAGACTAACTGTCTTAACAAAAGGGAAAGACAACAAAGCAACAACCCAAACCCCCACTCTAAAGAGTACGGAGACCCGGCTGACCACTACTTCCGGATCACTCAGCTGCTGTTCTAACCTGCAGTAAAACTAAAAACACAACAAAACAACCATTAGCTAGTTATCTAAACATTAGGAGAATAATAATAGCACACACACACAAAAAAAAATATAAACACTCATCATGCTTTCAAACAATCCATTTATTATCTTCATTTAAGTCATTCACTCTAATGATACTTATTTTTGTGACACGAGGGATTCCCAAACCTCGCCTCCGCCCCCGTGTACCCATCAGGAGTGGATCCGATGCATCTCACCGTGTACCTGTATGGTCTGGGTATAGAGAACCTCCCAGTCTTCTGGCAGAGCTGGGCAGTGATGTCACGGCCCGTTATACATACACTTGGGCCTTAACTCATAATAACCACGGTCGTCCTAACAAGTTGTTATTTTTATAATAACACACATTGGACACACACAACCATTATCACCCAACTAATATCCAAAAACCAGCTAAGTAAGTCGCAAGGACTTACCTGTATCCAAGGTAATCCCAGCTCTCATATCACGCTCAACTTCCCGCAGGAAAGTACTTTATGCCTGAATAACAAGGCACACAAATCAACGACTATTCGATATGCTAGAAGTCCTCAACTTCTAGTCTCAATGATCTTTACAAGATCATATATCAATATGCTAGGGTGTCCCAAACCTAGTCTCAAGAACTTCCGCAGAAACCACAAGACATAAAGTCCAACTCTAAAAAGAAAAGAGCTACTGAGTTTGAACGAAGACTATCATTCAAACTGACTATCTAATACTAAGGCTCAAAAAAACATACTACTACTAAATCCCAAAACATATTGAGACTCTTACTCACATGCCCAACCATGATTCCCTATGATATAATCCATAAAGATACACAATCCCAAGCCATCTCTAAGAACACACACTTAATACCTAGCACAACTCTTCTAAACCAAACTATACTTAGACCCAACTTTGGAACGTCACAAATTCGGATTAAACTCATGGATCGCTCTCAAACTTTACCACATGTTACTACGTATATCCATAAACAACATATCCAAAATTCAAGTCCAACAGGGGTCAATAACCCATTCAAATCTATCTCACAAAACTGCATCACAAGCAGTTTATTTTATTATTATTATTTTTTTAACACTTAGAAATTTCAGCAACAACAGAAAAACTGTTCAAGGTCCTAACTTCGAAAAATCACAACTCCTAATATGATCATTGGATCACTCCCAAAATTTAATACCTCCAACTACATCTATCCACCTACAACATATAAAAAAATTCAACGGTGGACGATCATTCTAAAGCATCGAAATTATAGCTCAAAGTCTGCAGTTCCAAACATAACTTTTGAAATTTTCAAAGGAGTGCAGGAAGGTCATCACTTCAATTCCCACTGTCAACAACTTCTGAGTCATGCCCTAACTGAACATCCCAAGTTCAAACCGTACAAGCAGCAGAAATTATGTACTCAGATTAGGCCTACCATTGGTCCTATGTTCGATTCCTACCGATATCAATTTCCGAAAAGCACTCAACCCACGTCACCAAATTGAAACCCACTGGCAGCATCATAACTATCCTCAACCTAGACGTGACACCGATCGATCCATGGCTCCTGTAAGGTCGTAGGTACAAGAGCTTCCCCTCCCTTATGAATATGTATATATATAGGAACAATAGAAGCAACGAGAAGGGAAGGCTTACTTCACTGCAAACTGCAGTGCGGCGTCCGGGAGTCTTTTGTCCGATGGTGACGAAAAACTCTGGTGGTGGTTGTTATCGACGGAGACGTCGGAGAGGACGGCTCGGGCTCTTCGTCCTTCACTGCACCGGCTGCACTACCGAAGAGAAGGGGTCGAGGCCGGCATCGGCGAGGTGTGACTAAGGCGGCGTCCAAAGCTTCGGTACAGAAGATGACCGGCCAAGGAAGCGGTTTTGGCTGGGCAACGATACTCGTGGTTTGCAGAGATAAGAAGAAGAAGATGGATCGGTTAGGGTGGTGTAGAAATTCGAAAGTTGAAAGATCACGCAGCCACGATCTTGTTTGTTAGATCATCGAGCGTGAATGGAGGAGGGAGATTAATCAAATGTTGTTGAGGGGTTTTATTTCACGTGAGCTGAGGTTGAAGAAAGCCAAAGGTTGTTGGGCCCCGCTAGCATAGAAGTAAAAAGGTTGATGGGCCGCTCACTAGATTTGTATAATTGGGCCCGGTTGCATTGAAGAAAGGAAGAGAAACAAAACCAACTAAGCCTCCTAATGGCCCGTCAAGACCTTTCCGATCCGATAAATTTATAAATTCGGGTCGGATCTCGGAAATAAAATTTTCGGGTTTTACATCAATTCCCCCTTAAAATAAGTTTCGTCCCGAAACTTAACTAAGGAAGGTCACTAAGGTAACCTTCGATAATTATAACTGAAATCTTTCTTTTATTCTTGAGAACATCTTTCTACTCCTTTAATCATAAAGATCACTCACGGATATGTTAAAGTAACGCATAGAAAAGTAATCACTCAAACATGCAACACAAGACTAGTCACACAATCATAGAGCACATCAGAGCATGACAAATAGGTAATCTCGCATATCATCACACAAACACAAAACCGAGAAATAATTTGTCGGTCCTACAGTTGCAGCTACTTTGCATTAAAACTCAGGGTAGTTCCTTCTGATACTATCCTCTGTTGTCCTAGTGGCCTCTTTCGCTCCTCATTTAGACCACTGAATCCACAATATAGGTATGTCCTTAGACCGTAAGCGTCTCGTATTCCTCCCCAGCACTACTTCTGGATGCTCAACAAAGGTATGATCCGGTTCCACCACCAAATCCTCATGAATAATGACGTGTCTCGGATCTGGTATGTACTCTCATAGTTGAGACAAGTGGAAGAATGGTGAACACCTTCCAATCTCGGTGGTAAAGCTAGTCGGTATGCAACCTCTCCGACTCGCTCCAAGATCTCAAAGGGTCTGACATATCGAGGACTCAACTTCCCCTAAATGCCAAAATTCTGGACACCTCTCATCAGTGATAATCTCACCCAGACCTGCGTACCCCCTCTGAAGAGTCTGAACTCTAAAAGATGGCGTCTCTTGTCGGCGAAGGACTTCTGATGACTCTATCTAGCTAATATACGCTCTCTAATCAAAGCTACTCGGGCGACGTCATTCTGGATCTGTCCAGAAGCTACTCCAACTGTACTATTCAGCTCGTCCCAACATAAAGGCGTACGACATCTCCGCCCGTACAACGCCTCATAAGGAGCTATCTCAATCGATGCGTGATATCCATTATTATACGAAGACTCCACCAAGGAGTAGAAGGGCTTGAAACTCATCTTCAAGTTTCATTCCAGCTTTACTTGGCTGATTTACGAGCCCTTTAAAATTATAGAAGTGCTCAATCATGTTTTGGCCATCCTTGTACTCCATCTTCCCCAACCGTTGAACTAAAACGGCTTATTAAGAGGCATTTTTTTTGAATAATGGACTCAATCTTTGTCCATAATTCAAAAACATTTGTATATGTAGAGACATGTACAATAGAGATTTGTTGACGTACTTACGGATCCTGCGTCTGCTTTCCGATTTTGAAGCTCCTACTCCTTCTCGCTCTTCCCTTCGGGCTTATCCTTGTTCGTGATGGGCTCGTACAAATTCTTGCAATAAAAGTAATCCTCCATCATCGGTTATTTGATCGATCTATATGTAACTACATCCATATCAAATGTTTCGTAATCATATTTAAAGAAGATAATGTCAT
The DNA here is from genome assembly GCA_033239045.1 of Fagopyrum esculentum. NCBI lineage: Eukaryota > Viridiplantae > Streptophyta > Magnoliopsida > Caryophyllales > Polygonaceae > Fagopyrum > Fagopyrum esculentum. The sequence continues at coordinate 339,001 of BSUD01000349.1, forward strand.
TGTCGACTTCTCCGTACATTTCATGTGAAATACAAACCTCAAATCTCTTCAACAAACACTTTTCAAATTTAATATTATTTTATTACTAGACCAACTTATAATTGCATAATCTTAGTTGATATCCGAAATATGATAAATTTGCTTAAGAATCACTGTAAATTATTTTCGATGCCAAATATAGCTCTATTTGGTAATCATTTTAGATTTATGTATCAGGGTTTTCACCTTTGGTGGTTTTTAGATCTCTCTTTAACAAGAAAATGGTGTTCCTTTTAGTGCATTAAAATTCAAAATATGTGTAAGAGCCTTAGTCCTTTAGGTGTTGAATCTGGCTGAGCCGCCCCTGCGGGCTCTGTGAGTCGCCCCTGCGCATTCTGTGAGCCGCCCCTGCGCCTCACTGGATTCGCCCATGCGGATTTGTGCGGCTGCAACCACCTTTGTTGACAATTGACCATGCTTTATGTTGGCTTCCTTTATAAGCCTCTTTTTTGCTTCCAGGAGAGGGTTTCTTCATGTTCTCCAGCTCCATTTCCTTCCGCATGTTCTTCTCCTCTTCTCTTCTTCCTTTGAATCTTCATCTTGGTTTCTTGATCTTGCAAGAGAGTGGTTGTGAGTTTTGAGCTTGGCTTTGGATGATGATGATGTTTGGAGGTGTTGTTGTGTTGTGAGAGCCAACTGAGGTGATGTTGGTGTTGATCTTTCCTTTTGTTTAGGTTTTAGTTGTGGTAAGTCTTCTCTTCTCCCTCTTTCTTTCTTTCTTTCTTTCTTTCTTCCTTTCTTCCTCTTTAGCTTAGGATTCACAAGCTTAGACTTGTGTGGACTATTCCTGGACGTTTTGATGTTCATATATGTATACCTATGTGTATGTTTGGTTGTTGGTTGATGAAGATGTGAAGAAGAGAAAGTGAAGGATCGAAGAGAAGTCGGGGTTCAATTTCTGCACACCAGCCGCCCCTGCAACTGGGTTGAGCCGCCCCTGCGCCTCACTGGTTCAGCGCCCCTACGTCTCTTGCTTCCACCGGTGCGTGTCCAGGGCATACCTAGTTGGTTGTTTCCTTCCTTTCCTTTGGACTTGGCTTTAGATATGGCTAGGCTAGTATGGTTGAGGATGAGCTTGATGAGTTGTATGTTGGGTTTGTCCCTTAGGTACTTGTATATTTGTTGAGGATTCTGAGGTTTAGATGTGAGTTATAGTTGGTTATGGTTATGAGGTGTAGGAGACGCGTCTCCTAACCTTTGCAGCGTTTGATATTGTGTGTGCCTTGCTTATGCAGGCGTTGAACGTTTCCCCAAGGGGAAACTGTGACGTGGTACAGGATTAAGAGTATTTCAGGTAAGTCCATAGGACTTACTTAGCGTGCAGTTGTGGATTTGAGTGTTTGTGATGGTTGTGTGTGTGCATATGATTGCTGTATTTATAACCTAAACCGGACTAGGATGACCACTTCATTACATTATATGGCCCAAGTGTATTATAACCGGACGGTGACCACTTGCCAAAGCTCGTTGAGTGGAGGAGGTGCTCGAAAGCCAGTAGCAAAGGGTGGCAGGTGGTAACTCCACCCCCACACAAAACCCTGTGTTAAAGGGGGAAGCGCCGAGGTTCTTTAGGCTCATCGTGTCACAAAATAAGTTGAATTAGTAATGAAATAACTTAAGTAAAGATAATAAACAGATGTGTGTATGGCATTGCATATTGTGATGTGTTGGTGTGTATGTGCTATTACTTCAATTTTTATTCATTTCTGTTAGCTAACGGTGTATACCGTGTTGTAGTTATTCTGCAGGATAGGAGAGCTGCAGAGTGAGCCAGATGTGTGATCAACCGAGGGCTTCCGTACACTAGGTTGTTCGTGGGATATGGAATGTTTTGTACTTGGTTGTTTACGTTTGCCGTTTTGTACTCGGCTGTGATATTGTAAACCTTTTGATGTATATATTTGTACAGTTTATGTATGTGGTTTTAATCTATCTATGCCTTGTTGTAAGATTCAGTGAACTTGTTGTTAGGTTAGGGTCAGAATCCATTGTGAGATCCTAGCCTGATGTAATATCCGGAATTTTTATTCCGTTTATTTCCGTAGCAAACCAAATTTCGATCCGTTGATCCCTATTTATCTACTTAGTCGGGCACAATATCTCAAATTTTTTTATCATTTTATGTAACCTCACTTCACATAAAATGATAAGATTTTTATAGCAAACCCTACTCCGTCAAACCCTAATTGATAACATGACTTGTCTTCGACAAGGTCATGACGACCTAGAGACGAGGTCAAGACGAGACCATGACGAGTTATGACGAGATCATGACAAACTCGTGACAAGGTCATGCATGGGCTTGACAAAGCCATGACGAGTTTTGACAAGTTTTGACAACTCAGCCCACCTTTATTTTTACAACTTCAGCCCACTTTCTCTCTTGTTTCAGCCCATTATTTATGTCTTTGGATTCAGCTCTCCAGCCCAGTCACAGCCCTCCCAACCAACTCCACAACTCCCTCGCAACCCAACGTTACCTTGCTTCATGCCCAACCATGCCACCTTATGCGCTAGCCCATAAGCCCAATTGTGTTGCTGGCCCAACGAGCAACTGATGACTCCCAGAAGACGCTGCTGATTTGAGAAAGGAAGGAGAAGACCGCCTTATAACCGCTGCTAGATTTCACGCTCTCGTGATCTCTCTCCCTCCTACAAGGGTGTCCAAGTTCATGCCTTGGATCCACACCTCCCTTCTTAAGCGTACACGATCTTCACCTTCCTCGTACGCTTGTTGTCAACCTGCCTAGATCCAAATCCTCCCGTATACACTGAGCCGCTGCTGTTACGCTCGCTGTGACGAGATATAACCAGCCTCCTGCACACATCCAGTCCACTCCAGTCATAGGAAGCACACTAGTGAGAAGCCAGCATGCCTCATAGCCGGAGATCTCTCGTTCTGACGCTGCCCTTCTGCTCTAAAGGGGTGAGTCTTCGTTTCTCTCCTCCCTCCCTTCTTTCTCCTTCCGGATCTGAACGTGATCAACGCGCAGTGACAAGAGAACCTCTTAGCAGGTGTGCACATATAGGACTGGTGAACTCTTCAGGCGTTGCAACGACAGTTCGTGAGGATCCTTGGAACTGAACCGGATTCCCTCCCTCACGTGCATCTAGAGAGACCCTAGGCGAGGCTGCAAGTCCAGAGAATAGAACCAAGACCTCCTGAAGCTTAGGATAGTGCAGTATAGGTGCAGTGGGTAAGGATCGAACCACTAACCTCTTGATTTCTTCCTTTTTGAAAATTCCAGAAAAACTGAGTAATAGGCATGTTTGAGCTGAGATTTCGAGATCATAGGATTACATCCCACCGTTCAATTTGTAATATGTTGTTTAGTGTCATACATAGGTTAGGGTGTTAAAATTTAGGATAGAGTTAACGGTCGGATTTGAATCTTTGAGGTCTCAAAGTAGGGCTGTTGAGCTATTTTCCAGCAGGGAATTATTTTGGCTAAGTATAGAAATGCTAGTTTTACTCCAACTTTAAGTAGTTATGTAAGAGTTATGGTTGATTATTTTTGAGAGATTCTTGATCCTATGAGTAGTTGAGTATCACAAATAACCTTAAGAATTTTTTTTTGGAATTTTTAGGAAATTATCCGAGCTTCATATTTGAAGCCGAAGTTAGACCTTAATGACCTTTCGGGAAATAGTGAAAAGTGTAAGTTGCTAATTTGTAACTAAACCCATCTTTAGGAGTTAGAATATGACCGTTGGTCTCAAAGAAAGTTTAAACTTAAACTATAGAGTTTTTGGAAGTTTCGGGGCTAAGGGTAAAATAGTCTTTTTACCATAAATTAGTAATGTAATTGATTTTGTTATAATAAGATTTATCAGCTTAGAAGTTTTAGACTTCTAAGTACCTAGAAAGTGTGCTGATGCACTTATCTCCTTTGACAGGCAACTGAGTTGCTACAGTTACAGAGCAAGTTGGGTTTACCGAGAGTTGAGATTTATAACAGGTAAGTCCTTTGGGCTTACTTAGCTGACTTCTGAATATGAGTATGAATAATGATAGTGGTGTGTGATTGAGATGTTTAGAATTATATTTTGTAATAATATTTACCGACCTATACTTGGTCTAAGAGTAACGGGCGGTGGCATTCTGCTTAGTTAGCCTGAGGGCGCTGGGGGTTTCTTTAGGGACTAGTCCATACTCGGTTTGTAGTGATGCTACCGGCGGAGGTAAGCTAGACCTACACCCAGTTGGATAAGGAACGGAGGCGAGAGTTGTTAAGAGTTCTCGTGCCACAACTGTAAAATTGAATAAGATGAATCACCTAAGTGATAGATAATAATCAGTTGCGTGCCAGCATGATGTTTGTTTATTATATTACCTTGAGTGTGTTTGTGCTGTTATTATTTATGCTTATATTTGGATAGTTAGCTAACAGTTATTTTGTTGTGTAGACGTACCACAGGTTAGAGCAGATGCCGAGTGATCCGGATGGTAGTGGTCAGCCGGGGTGTCATACTCTTTAGGACGTGTTGTAGTTTCCTTTTTGTTGGTTTTCCAGTTAGGACCTTGGTCTCTTTTTATCTGTTGTTGATACCTTGTGTTTTTGGGCTGTTAGTACTTCTGGTCACATTCATAACGTTGTTACGACTTAATTTATGATTTCTAGTTTTTCCTTATTTGTGCCTTGTTGTAAGATCTTGTTAAGTTGTTGCTAAACTAAGGTCGGGGCCCACTGTGAGGTCCTAACCAGTAACTCCCCGAGTTCTGAAAACTTGGGGTGTTACAATGTGGCACCCCGAGTCCCGCGGATTTGGGGTGTTACAATATGTGGGTAGTGAAAAATGAAGTTAATTTTTTCATATACTAGTGTAAATGTTGGAGTCTTAGATTTTTCAATAAGCCAAATGTTAGTTGTGAAAAGAGAAAAATGTAAAATTCGGATTTTTGAAATTTTCTTCATCGATTTCAATTAAGATTAATCGAGGCTTGTAAATTTATCGAGATGATAAAGAAAATAAATTGAAATTTTTAAAGGAACGGTATGAGTTAATTGGATGTTGGTTGCGGAACTTGAAAATCCCGATAAGAATACCCTATAACAACCGATGCAGTATTCATCGTCTTCTCTACCAAACCCTAAATTTCCCTCCCCATTTTTACTATTCACAGCCACCGGCAAGCCTTCCGGCCTCCACCAGACTCAAACTCGAGACACCGCAGACCATCGTTGTGCTCAAATTTGTGCCACCTTCGAGCCCTCCTCTCTCCGGCTTGATTTGGATTTGGAAACCGAAGCCATAGGCCGCCGTTGAGTCCAAATCCGGACTGTCTTCCGCCATAAACCAAAGGGAAACCCAACTTTTTCCTCCTTTGTCATGACCTAATCGACTCGCCCCGCCTGGATCCAAGTGTCACCACTAGAGTGCCTAAAAAGCTTCTTCGCTGCAACCACCACCCAAATTCACTTCCCGACCCCGAGTCCGGATCTGTGCCGCCGTCCTTGCCGCCGCGGAACGGAACCAATCCGCCACCAGAATGGTGCTTAAAATGCAGTCACCAACTCGAAAACGAAGCGGAGAAGATCGAGTTCATAATGGAATCATCAATAATAACCTGAAAACAACAACATCAATTGTACCTTCTAAAAAGGACACTACAAATATAGAAAACATCAACCATGAGTATCATGTAAAAGTGTAGAAAAATGCTAGAGTATGAAGACAACCTAGATAAACTACAGGATCACAACAACCTTAAAGAAGGTTCAAAAAAAGAAAGACGTAATCTAGACAAAAGTCTACTCAATAGTCTATCAAGCAGAAACACCTCAGATCATAAGGCACTTGTAGATTCGGCTGAACAACATCGAGCTGCAAGTTGTAACACCCATATTCTCAAAACTTGAGGTGCTACGGAATAAAACCTCACAATGGGTCCCAATCCTAGTTTGACATCAACTTTACCGGATCTTGCAACAAGGCACTTGTAATCTTCTAAAGGGCCGAATAAATAAATAAATAGAACCCGAAAGGGGTATGAGATTTTCAAAAGAATTTTGATTTCAAATCATATGCATAGTCGGGATGGGATAGAAAGTACGGGGGCCACCACTACCTCCGCGAATCTTTGCAACTTAGTATTATTATAAAAAATATTGCGTGGACTTATAATATTGTTCATAAGGATATGTTATATAAGTTGATATATGTAGTATGTTAGTATCATAGTAGTTGTGGTATGCCCTTTAGTTAAGATAGAATGATGTTGATAGCATGTATTATAGTCTATATTTTGGGACTTGTTTAGACGTTTTATCTTCAATAATCTGCATGTTTGATGTGATTATATTGCCGTTTCATCTACCTTTACGGGAATCGAGGTCTACACCTAGTTTCGTTGTAAATGTAGGTAAAATGACACGTTTTGGACTAAAATGGAGCTAAGGAGCAAATGAGTCATAGGAGCTACATTCTGGAGCTTAAAAGAGAACTCAGGGAGCAAGGAATTAATGAAGAAGATTTACTTTGGACCAGATTTAAGAGATTTCACATTCAGTTGAGATTCACCTCGGTCAGCTATAGTGTCACCTCGACCGAGGTGATTTTGAGGAGCGCCCCGACCGAGGCGAACACCTTGGCGCGGCGAGATATATTTTATTTGGTTGAGATCTTTTATTTTGGAAAGAGATATCTTATTTTGTTGGGCTGGATTTCTGGAAGGAAGATCATATATTTGGGAGATCTATTTTAGAGATAAGATATATTTTTATTAGGATATTATCTTTTTAAGATATTATTATCTTTGGAATATAATTCTCCTATAAAAATGGTTGGATTTTCCACAAATTCAACAACCCGTTATCCCTGCTACACCACATTCTACGCTGCAGATAGGAAGGATTTTTTGGAAGTTTGAAGATTGAAGGAAGGAAGTTCACAGCTTTGAGATAGCTTTTGAAGGAGTTTGTAAGATTTTCTTAGATTCCTTTTGGTTTTATTGTCTTGTTGGATTTGTGATCCTAGGAACGCTGATTTGTTTGATATTTGATTCAGTTATTGAAGCCTTGTTCTTAAGGTTTTTGTGTTCAAATATTCATTCCCTTTTCATATATTTGATTATTGCTTTCATGATGATGAGTGGATAATTTCCTTGTGCGATTCTAGGGTGATTGGCTGAAAGTTGTGGGAAAGACGATGATAGAATGATATTAACCCAGTAGGACCCTGAAAGCTCGAGTCTTTTACCTTAACCCTAGAGTACCTCGCTCAGTCGATGAACACCTCGGCCGGGGTGGATTTTGTTTGACCGAGGTGACCTTTTCTGAATCTTATACGAGTTAAGTGTTAGAGTTTGCCAAATCCTATTCTTATTACACCTTCCTGGTTCAATGCAAGCCTAGGATGAGACTTACCCGGTGATTCCTTTGCTTGTTTACCAAAGATCATAAGTGTAGGTAATAAAGGTTTATCCTTTATTGAGGTTTGAGTGTGCCTTCGTCCCATCTTTGTGAGTTAGTCTGAGACTTACCCGGTAAAGGTTGATTCTATTCCCTTAGTTGGTGTGTTGGTTTGAGGTTATAGTTCCTTTCCTTAGAACCTTGAGACTTACCCGGTAATAGGAGCTTCGGTTTGGGATAGTGAGTAGTGAGACTTACCCGGTAATCTATTCCACTTTAGAAACACCTTCCCTTTGCAAAATCTCAGCTTTGTCCGCTTTATCTTTAGATCTTGAGTTGGAACCACAACTAGATGTCTTAATCCCTAGAATTTGCATATTTCATTTAATTGACCTTATTATCATCTTTTGATTTCTTTAATCACTTTTGTGTTTATTAGTTGCATTGACAACCTATACTTGCTTTGTTTCACCTAAGTCCCTGAGATCGACACCCGGAATTCTTGCTTTTACTATAATTGATCCGTACACTGCGGGTTCGCATCATTGTTTTAAGCATATTTCTTGGAATATAAATTTAAAGCTTGCAGATGTGATCATCACTTCTTAGGTAACACCCGCTTAAATTTCGAAGAATACCAATACAATGATTGTATGCTCAAATTTTTGATTTGAGTATTATGGTCTGGCGAATGCCCTGGCAACTCTTGCGAATTTAGTGAAGAACGTCAAGGCGGAAAGGTAAAGGCTACAAGACGACACTAACAACAATGGCAACCAAGGAGGGAATTGAATATCGAGTCAACAAAATAAAACGAAAGCCGCACAAGAAACTTAGTGGTACGAATACATGGTAGTAGTTCCGGAGAAGCAATCGCTGACTGACAATTATGTATATTCGGGACAACTCAAGAATTCTTCCAAGTGTCATGTTAACAATCTTAAGACACGAATAAGCAGAGTGAAATATGATCACTCTTGAATGGTAAAGTGACATTACAAATTCGGGACAACAACTCAGAAATTCATATACAGTAGTCGAGTGAGGACAAAGAACTCTAATGTTAAGTGTGCTCGTGCGGAAGCAAATTTCAAGATGGACGACATCTTAGGAAGTTTATGTGCAAGCATGGTTGACATGAAAACAACATTCCTAAGACCTAATATCTCAATGTACCCTAGAAATACTCGCAGAGATACTTTTAATTGTATAACTTTTTTACTAAAATAATTTTTTTGTGAAATCTCATATCTTTGGAAAAAAATATATAATCATATCATTTATTTTTGACAAGTTTAGAATCATGTATTAGGCACATGAAAGACTGGATTTTATTTCAGGTGGGATGAGAAGTGTTTCAAATGATGAAAATTTGTAACTAAATCCAAACGATCCTTACACGGTGCGATGAAATCTATTTACCTGCTGATTACAGATGGTATCAAAGCTAATCCTGAGTGTGCTCGCCCTATGTTCTCTAAAATCACCACTTTCAGTTTCATTGACACGGTTTGTTATTGTTTTAGCCAAAATCACCACTTTCAGTTTCATTGACACGGTTTGTTATTGTTTTAGCCAGGGATGAAAATGACGATCATAACGACATAAGGGCGATGAATATTATGTTACACCTAATTGAACTAGAGAAACGGCAAAACACCGTGACTAGCCGTTTAATATCTCAACGTACCCTAGAAAGGCTCGTACAAATACTTTTAATTGTATAAATCCTTAATTTTTAGATAGGTTTGAAATCATATATTAGCCGCATGAAATACTGGATTGTATGTAAAATCTTGGTCCAAATCATATAGGTAGGAAGTTTTGAAAATAATGAAAAATTGTAACTAATTCAGACGATATTGAACCGTGTAACGAAATCTATTCACACCACCATTGTGCCACCATTATGCCACATAAGTAACAACATGAAGAATCCATCTATTCAGACCACCATTGAGGCCGCATGAACCACCAGTCATGCAACTGTATCTGTAAAAGTTTTCAGCAGTGTCCAAAAACTGAAGTCTTGATTTCATTACCAGAACAAAACCCTATATTCAACTATGTAAGAATTATATTCTTATGAATATCATCTTATTGATCTGATTATTACATGAATGGAGGAAGAAATATATACATAATACATTACAACGGTAACTTAGCTATAAGGAAAGGGAAGATATTCTATATGCACTTAATAGGGTAACCAGCATAACTAGCAGATATATCATTTCCTTTAACAAACTCTGATCGAATTCTTGTACATGTTCAGAAAAAAAAGAGAAACCAATAATTATTTTTTTTTTTTATTTTACAGAAATCTAGTAAGTAATACTGACCGTTTTTGTATGAACTATGGGTGAAAGGGGTTTCGATCTGGCTATAAACTTCTCCATCTCCTTTTCTCCCACATACACCAAACATTTATCAACGTACCAGAAGCACAAACAAACATACATGGGAAATTTTGAAAAGCTCAGAATCCAATTCAGGCATCAAACAGTTGGAAGGCATGCAAAAAAACACATTCAAATTAAATGTACCGTCAGTTAGATAGAATTAGTTTCTAATTTTCAATAATTAATTTTAATCTTAGACAGATAATCTTCCGCCAATTAGATAGAATCCATCCTTACCAAAAAAAAAAAGAAGATAGAATCCATGAGATCTTTTAGAAGGTCTTTGAAAATTTTCATTAAGATATATATATTGGAAACAAACCTAGAGAGCACCGGCTGAACAACAAAAGAATGGAGAACAATGCGGACAACCAGCAAGCAGAGGGCAAGACTACGTGGCCGCGGCCCGTTGATTGGACCCTAATAGCTGCCGGGGTCTGTTGGGCGTTTTCCGCTGAGGTGTATGCTTTTCATATTTTAGCATGTTATGAAGATTCAACTTATGGGTGTTCTGTATCAACTTCTTTATTTGAAATCTTTTTGGTTTGGGGTCCCTGGTTAGTATTCACTGCAGGAATTACTTATTTGGCGGCATATACAACACCAGCATCTCGTCAGCGTCGAATACGTGATCGGGAGTACAAAGGGTTGATCCGTATTGTGCAATTCCTTCCGGTTATCTTCTCTTTCTTCTTCTCCACAGGATTCTACATGAAAATTGTTCGGATCTTCATAACCTTTTTGGGGCACGTCTTGATTACCCTCCTAACGTATTCTCCCACTAACTTTTACGGGATGCTGCTTTGCTATATTGCTGGAACTGTATGCACTCTGTTCCATGAATTTCGACCAAAAGAGACGCAGCTGTATAAGCTCATCGTATGTTGCTCTGCGCTTGCTACGGTGTTTCTTTGTCGTGTCTATGTATCGTTGCTCATAAAAAAAAATCAAACTCAACCGGCCGATGCCGATGCCATTAACGCCTAGTTATTTATTTATTTTATTTGATAAACCATATATTAATGATCAATAGCGGCATCCTGAAGCAAGACATAGAATTCAAATTCAGTAGATTCTTTAAAGATAAAAGAGTTCCGATCCTTCCATAGGATCGCGCGCCATCCACTTTCGCCATAAAATCAAAGGCTCGCTTATGTTGACACTTAGGATCCAAGACTATTTGTTTTTTCAGCAGATCGACAAGGGAGAATCCCATTCATAATTCTCCAGATTAAAGATTTAATGGACGGGATAAATTTTACCTTTCAGCCTGAGAAATAAATATAGGAGTAATTAAGTTAATGGCTTAATTGATTTGAACTCACTTTGTATCTATGGGAAAATAAATTCTACAAGATTTTTGTGTTACTCTCACATCTTACAGGCTTGCTTGACCTCTCAATTTTATGGATGACGCAGATGTACAATTTCTCCATATGGATGATGCAGATGCATAACTTCTCCATCTATTTATAGTAGGAGGAAATTGCCTTTCTACAGGATTTTTGGGAGGTGTCTTCGAGCTAGTATGTGAAGACCCTACTCACTCATGTGCACGAGCCTTCGGTGCCATAGTTCCACAACTGCTCATGCTACATTGACTTCTCCTTTGCAGAGCTTGGCTTGTGTGACGTGCAATGGCCCTTCCTTCTTTCCTCGAGCCATTATCATGCTTCCTTTGATGAGCATCCACTTGGTATCGCCAAAGTGATTTACTAGACCGAGATCGTCAAGCTTTCCAATTGATATGAGGTTGGCGCGCATATCAAGAACATGCCTCACCACAATGATGTCTCCTATACCAACGATCTTGCTACTATTTTGATTCCCCATTTGGACATTACCAAAGCCACCGTTTTGGTAGGTGAAGAAGAACTCTAATGAGGAGCGACGTGGAATGATGCACCGAAATCGACAATCCAAGAGCTATCGTCAAAGGCGATATTTGTCTTCTCCGAAGAGAATATAGATCATCGCCTTCGTCTGCCATGGCAGTCGTACCCTTGCCTTCCTCTCGCCTCTTTGTTGGGTTAATTTGGCCCGGCTTGATGTTGCCGGCCTTTTGATCTTTCTTAATAAATTGACATTTTGATTTCTTATGCCTTATTTTCTCACAATATGACAAGTTGACCTAGAGCGTGAGTTAGACCGACCACGAGACTGGTCTCGGCTTCGGTTCACATTGTGCCCAAGTGTATCACTTCTATCCCAGTTGTCAATAATGTTCGCCTTAGACTAGGTAGGCGTGTCTCATTCCCTCCTTCTAATTCTTCAACAAGGAGGCTATCACAAACGGTTAGCGATTAGCAATTCCGGATATCCTATCGGATCCAATAATTCAATAAAAGTATGATCCGAATCCGATCCGAGAGTACCCGGATATCAACACTTTTATCCGGATTGGATATCCGACCCAAAATCTAATACGGAAATTTATTACTAGACTAGTCGGCTATATACGGTCCGGCTTTTTTTTTCTTCTCGAAATCTCGATCCGTCTCCGATCCGATGGTCCAAAAATACTCCCAGATCGGATCGGACTCGAATCACCAACTACCGGATACTTTTGGATTCGGAATTTATCGGACTGGATCTTTGGATTCACGGAGAGGATTTGGCCGATTGGATTTTTTGCTCACCCCAACTAACGGTCTCCATGGCGAGCTTTCCTTCCGGGGATGAGTTACTAAAAGTAACTACGAGAGTGTCCCAACTCTCTAGTAGGGAACGAAGGAGTAGATGGGCTTGAAACTCATCTTCAAGTTTCATTCTATCTTTACATAGCTGATTTACGAGCCCCTTGAAATTATAGAAGTGCTCAATCATGTTTTGGCCATCCTTGTGCACCATCTTCACCAACCGTTGAATTAAAACGACTTATTACGAGGCGTTTCATTTGAATATGGACTCAATCTTTGTCCATAATTCAAAAGCATTTGTATATGTAGAGACATGTACAATAGAGATTTGTCGACGTACTTACGGATCCTGGCGTTTGCTTTCTGATTTTGAAGCTCCTACTCCTTCTCGCTCTTCCCTTCGGGCTTATTCTTGCTGGTGATGGGCTCGTACAAATCCTTGCAATAAAAGTAATCCTCCATCAACGGTAATTTGATCGATCAATATGTATCTACATCCAGATCAATTGTTTCGTAATCATATTTAAAGAAGATAACGTCATTGTCGACTTCTCCGTACATTTCATCTAGAATACAAACCTCAAATCTCTTCAACAAATACTTTTCAAATTTAATATTATTTTATCACTAGACCAACTTAATAATGCATAATCGTAATTTGATACCTGAAATATGATAAATTTGCTTAAGAATCAATGTAAATTATTTTCTATGCCAAATATATAGCTCTATGTGGTAATCATTTCATATTTACATATTAGTAGGGATGACAATGGATCGGGTGATGGGTGGATGACCCAATCCGCCACCCGACCCGCGAGAAAATCTCATCCACCCCACCCGACCCGTCACCCGCCAAATCCACCACCCGCATCCGATCCACCCGCATCCAACGGATGAAGCGGGTGGATCGGGTGATATTCGGGTGTTCTACGCATTTCCTCTAAATCGATATTAAACTCGGATTCGAATGCAAAAAATTAATAATAATAAAAAAAAAATCAATCCAAAAAAGTATTATTCATAAAAAAAACATGATAAATATAAAGTCAGCACCAAATCATCCAAGTGGAAATATTACAAGAACTGTTATAAGTTTAAGTTTTTGAAAAATAGAGAAATTTAGCATTACATAATATACAATAAGATCATACTAGGACTTGAACAAATGTACAAATTTTGCTAAAGAATCACGTAAATCACCAATTTATAAATCAAAAGGGAACTAAAGATCAATAAACAAGTAAACAATCAATAAATTTATAACGGGTGTAAGCGGGTGAAACGGGTCGGATGAGTGGATGGATGATAGATCGGGTGATGGGTGGATGAAAGGTCCATCCGAATCCGACCCGATCCATCACCCGCTTCATCCGCCATCCGCTTTCACCCGCTTCATGTCGGGTTTTCACCCTCTTAATATGGATCGGGTTATCGGGTGTCCGTCGGGTTCGGAGGAAATTGCCATCCCTACATATTAGGGTTTTAACCTTTGGTGGGTTTTTAGATCTCTTTAACAAGAAAATGGTGTTCTTTTTAGTGTATTAATATATGTGGGTAGAGAAAAATGAAGTTAGTTTTTTCATATAATAGTGTAAATGTTAAAGTCTTGGATTTTTCATTAAGCCAAATGTTAGTTGTGAAAAGGGAAAAATGTAAAATCCGGATTTCCGAAATTTTCTCCATCGATTTCAATTGAGATTAAATCGAGGCTTGTAAATTTATCGAGATGATAAAGAAAAATAAATTGAAAATTTTAAAGGAAAGGTATGGGTTAATTGGACGTTGGTTGCGGAACTTGAAAATCCCGATAAGAATACCCTATAACAACGTGATACATTTCCGATGCCGTATTCATCGTCTTCTCTACCAAACCCTAAATTTCCCTCCCCATTTTTACTATTCACGGCCGCCGGCAAGCCTTTCGGCCTCAAACCCGAGACACCGCAAAGCGTTGTTGTGCTCAAATTTGTGCCACCTTCGAGCCCTCCTCTCTCCGGCTTGATTTGGATTCGGAAATGGAAGCCGCAGGCCGCCGTTGAGTCCAAATCCGGACCGTCTTCCTCCATAAAACAAAGGGAAACCCAACTTTGTCCTCCTTTGTCATGACCTAATCGACTCGCTCCGCCTGGATCCAAGTGTCACCACTAGAGTGCCCAGAAAGCTTCTTCGCTGCAACCACCACCCAAATTCACTTCCCGATCCAGAGTCCGGATCTGTGCCGCCGTCCTCGCTGCCGTGGAACGGAACCAACCCGCCACCAGAGTGGTGCTTAAAATAGTCACCAAATCGAAAACGAAATGGAGAATACCGATTTCATAATGGAATCATCAATGATAACCTAACAACAACATCAATTGTTCCTTCTAAAAAGGACACTACAAATATAGAAAAATATCAACCTTGAGTATCATGTAAAAGTGTAGAAAAATGCTAGGGTATGAAGACAACCTAGATATACCAAAGGATCATAACAACCTTAAGAAGGTTCAACAAAAGAAAAACTTAATCTAGACAGAAGTCTACTCAATAGTCTATCAAGCAAAAACACCTCAGATCCTAAGACACTTGTAGATCCGGTTGAACACCATCGAACTGCAAGGTGTAACACCCAAATTCTCAAAACTCGAGGCGTTACAAATTAAAACCTCAAAATGGCTCCCGATCCTAGTTTGACATCAACTTTACTAGATCTTGCAACAAGGCACTTGCAATCTTCTAAATGGCTGAATAAATAAATCTATAAATAGAACCCGAAAGGGGTATGAGGTTTTCAAAAGAATTTTGATTTCAAATCATATGCATGCCGGGATGGGATAGAAAGTACGAAGGACCACCACTACCTCCGTAGATCTTTGCAACTTAGTATTATAGGAAAATATTGTGTGGACTTATAATATTGTTCATAAGGATATGTTATATAAATTGATATTTGTAGTATGTTAGTATCATAGTAGTTGTGGTATGTCCTTTAGTTAAGATAGCATGATGTGATCATAACTTCTTAGGTAACACCTAATTAGATTTCGAAAAATATCAATACAATGATAGTATGCTCAAATTTTTGATTTGAGTATTATGGTCTGGCGAACGCCTTGGCAACTCATGCAAATTAGTGAAGGACGTCAAGACGGAAAGTTAAAGGCTACAAGACGACACTAACAACAATGGCAACCAACTAAGGAGGGAATTGAATATCGAGTCAACATAATCAAATGAAAGCCGCACAAGAAACTTAGTGGTACGAATACATGGTAGTAGTTCCGGAGAAGCAATCGATGACCGACGATTATGCAAATTCGGGACAACTCAAGAATTCTTCCAAGTGTCATGTTAACAATCTTAAGACACGAATAAGCAAAGTGAAGTATGATTACTCTTGAATGGTAAAGTGAAATTACAAATTCAGGACAACAACTCAGGAATTCATATCTAGTGGTCGAGTGAGGAAAAAGAACTTTGGAGTTAAGCGTGCTCGTGCGGAAGCAATTTCAAGATGGGCGACCTCTTAGAATGTTTCTGTGCGAGCATGGTCGGCATGAGAACAACGCTCATAAGGCCTATGTTCTCTAAAATCATCAACTTGTATGTTTCGGTTTTTAATGACACGGTCTGTTATTGTTTTAGCAATAGATGAAAATGACGATCATAACGACATAAGGGCGGTGAATATTGTGTTACAACTAATTGAACTAGAGAAACGGTAAATGGAACACCTTATTATTGAAATAAGATGTACTAAAATTGGAAGTCACGTCGAGCGAATTCTTGAAGGAGTAATTGAAACTAGTTTGATTAGTGACGTGACTAGCCGTTTAATACCTCAGTGTGCCATAGAAAGGCTCACACAGATCCTTTTAATTGTATAAATGTTTTATTAAAATAAAATTTGGTGAAATATCATATTTTTTGGAAAAAATATAACTCTACCCTTTATTTTTAGATAGGTTAGAAATCATATATTAGCCACATGAAATACTGGATTGTATGTAAAATCTTGGTCCCAATCATATAGGTAGAAAGTTTTGAAAATGATGAAAAATTGTAACTAATTCAGACGATATTGCACCGTGTAACGAAATCTATTCAGACCACCATTGAGGCCGCATGAACCACCAGTCATGCAACTGTATCTGTAAAAGTTTTCAGCAGTGCCCAAAAACTGAAGTCTTGATTTCATTACCAGAATAAAACCCTATATTCAACTCTGATCGAAATCTTGATACATGTTCAGAAAAAAGGAAAAACTAATGACATCATTAGCAAATTATGTTTTTTCTTACAGAACTCTAGTAAGTAATCCAGACCATTTTCGTATGAACTATGGGTGAAAGGGGTTTCAATCCGGCTATAAACTTCTCCATCTCCTTTTCTCCCACATACACCAAACATTTATCAACGTACCAGAAACACAAACAAACATACAGTGGAAAATTTGAAAAGCTCAGAATCCAATTCAAGCTTTTCATCAAACAGTTCAAAGGCATGAAAATCCAGGCAAACAATCTCCATTTACCTAGTGCCCAAAGCTCATCCCCAAACATCAATTTCAAAAAAAAGCACATCCCAGTTAAATGCACCGTAAGATAGAATTAGTTTCTGATTTTCAATAATTAACTTTAATCTTTTAAGATATATATATTGGAAACAAACCTAGAGAGCACCGGCTGCAAAACAAAAGAATGGAGAACAATGCCGACAACCAGCAAGCAGAGGGCAAGACGACGCCACCTCGGCCCGTTGATTGGATCCTAATAGCTTCCGTGGTCTGTTGGGGGTTTTCCGCTGTGGTGTATGCTTTCCATATTTTAGCATGTTATGAAGATTCAACTGATGTGTGTCCTGTATTTACTTCTATAATGGAAGTCTTTCTGGTTTGGTGTACCTCGGCATTAATTACTTATGGTGCGGTAGATACAACACCAGCATCTCGTCAGCGTCCAAAATGTGGTCGGGAGTACAAAGGGTTGATCCCAATTATCCGTGTTACGCAATTCCTTCCGGTTATCTTCCCTTTCATCCTCTCCGCAGAAACCTACATGAAAAATTTTTGGATCTACATAACCCTTTTGGGGCACGTCTTGATTACCCTCCTAAAGTATTCTCCCAGTAACTTTTACAGGATACTGCTTTGTTATATTGCTGGAATTGTATGCACTCTGTTCCAAGGATTTCGACCAAAAGAGCCGCAACCGTATAAGGTCATCGTATGTTGCTCTTCGCTTGCTACGGTGTTTCTTTGTCGCGTCTATGTATCATTGCTCATCAACAGACGCGAAAAGGATCAAACTCAACCGTCCGATGCCGATGCCGATCACGCCTAGTTATTTTTTTTTTTTTTTTTTGATAAACCATACATTGATGATCAATAGCGTCATCCTGAAGCAAGACATAGAATTCAGAATTCAGTAGATTCTTCAAAGATAAACCATCCACTCTCGCCATAAAATCAAA
>BSUD01000349.1:363562-378305 GCA_033239045.1 Fagopyrum esculentum
AAAAAAAAACTCGTTAAGGAAAAAAAAAAAATTTCGGGACACGTGTCGGCCGTACAGTCGGCCGCACGGCCGTATTGGAATAATGTGTCTTACTTGAACAACACCCATATTTTTATACCTTAATATATTATCACTTTTACTTAGATTTAGATAGAGGAGCAAAATTTGATTTAGTTTTAAATTTAACAAATGTGTAAGATTTGCGTTAGATTTATTCAACAAATCGAGTTAGAATAGATCAGTTTGTTAATTTTGATTGGTAGATAAGTAGATTTATTTTTTTAATTATTTATTTTAATAAAATTGACGTGGCATGATTATTGTTTACAAATTTTAATAAAAAAATTTCCTATAAAATAATTAATGGTAAATTTGTAAATAGGTTGTGGCAAATCTGTAAATAAATTGAAAAAATGTTGATGTGGACGGCCTTAGAGTTTGACATGTGGACAAAATGGGTGCTGCTTTAGTAGTATATATAAATTTCTTTTCCATTATATTTTTATTATCACAAACTGCAGTTTTAAACGACGGTTTCCTTTTTTTTGTTAAGGTGAACCGCAATTTAAACTGCAGCTTCCTTGTATTTTTTCAAAACTTTACTATCGAAGTTTTAAACTACAGTTTCTTCATACAAACTTGTAAACTACAGTTCTTCTCTAAACCTGATTGGCTTTTTAGTTCATATTCTCGTCTATACTCTCCATTCATACCTATTCCCGGATTTATTTCATTTATTTTTATTATTTTAGGGAATCCAAAAAATACACCATAAATCCTTATCTTTTACACTTTTTATTTAAATCGGTCTCTATTTCAATACTAAACCTTTGAAATAGGTAAATTGTCAATCCCTTTTTCAATACAACTTTAAGATCCCAAGATGGCGAGCATGGACCAAGGCCTGAAGGACACCATTAGGAACATATATTAAGGTGGGAAGTTCAAGGTCACAAAGGTATACTACTTAATTCGTAGATAAGGTGAACTTGTCACTTGACATCGAGTTATATGAGATGGAAGGCATACACCTAGGCATGCATTTATTGTTTGACGGACTGCTTTGAGACGACTCTCAACACATGATTGGATGTCTTTCTTGGAGATAGACACGGTGTGTCACTTGTGTCGACGAGTGGAGTCCCACAAACACCTTTTCTTTAGGTGTCGCTACTCAAAGAGCATATGGCGAGAGATGAGGAGTGCTTTTGGCATGGCTAGTGGTATCGGTTCCTTGGAGATATCCCTTCTTTGGCTACCAAAGATGACCAGGAGGAGAGATAGGAGGACAAGTGTCGTGTCCTTTGCTTTTGTTGCCACAGTCTACTACATATGACATGCCCGAAATAGCCTCATTTTTTAGTCGAACCGGCTGCTGGAGGATGTGGTAAGAAGACTCATCATGACACATGTTTTTAGGCTCCTCCATGAGGCATATCCAGCGTGCATTGGCGAGAGGGTTAATGAGCTGTAAGGCTAGCACAACCACATTTTATGTTTTATGTCTTTACGTACATGTTATGTTGGTTTGGCATGCCACGCCATGTGAGGCCGAGCTGCATCCCTCGTTGTTTTTCTATAGATTATTGGCACGTTGGATTGTTGTTTTGTAGCCGAATATTTGTCCCTTGACATGGTATAGGCATCTTTTTATTTTTCTATGAATTAACCAACAACTTGTTAAGATCCCATGATATGCCTCTTGGAACATGACCAAATGCAACGGGTAATTAATGACTAAACAATCAATAATTATTTTCATCTTCTAATTGATCTTAATCATTAAATTTTTTTATAAAAGTATAGATTGCTTAGTCATTAATTGTTGGTGTATAAGGTCATGACACATAAGACATAAAACATAATTTTGACTGCAATATTGATAGAGGGACTAGCAATGTACTATTCTAAAGATTCATTTAAATCTACATAACTTACTAAAAAAATGACAGTCAATCAACCGGAGATGTCACCTCAAGACACATCCCAAGTGCAGCTTGGATGTGTCACTGTAAACTACAAAATCATATGTGCCCTCCGGCTGTGCTAGGATAGAAGCGGAAGTCAAACTCCTCTTCATCTCCTCAAAACTCTGAGTACACGGCTCGGACCATATAAAGTGGGTAGTCTTCCTCAACAGACTGGTAAAGTGGTCGGGCAATCACTGAAAACCCTTCCACAAATCTACAGTAATATCCGGCTAAGCCAAGAAAGCTACGTACTTCCTTGACATTCATCGGAGTCGTCCATGCTGCAATAGCCTCAATCTTCTCCGGATCAACCTTGATCCCTTCGGCGGAAACCACATGACCTAGAAAGGTCACCTCAGACATCCAAAACTCGCACTTAGAGAGCTTGACATCTATCCTGCAAAACTCGTAACACTGTCCTCAAATGTTCTACGTGTTCCTCTCCACTACGAGAGTACACCAGGATATTATCAACGAAGACCACCACAAACTGATCGAAGAGTCGATGAAGATGCCATTCATCACCTCCATAAAGACGACGGGCACATTCGTGACCCGAATGACACCAGTACAAACTCTTAGTGACCATATCGAGTCCAAAATGCCGTCTTATGTGTATCGTGCTATCTCACCCTCATATGGTGATATCTAGAGCGCAAATCAATCTTGGAGAACACAGTCGCTCCTTGAAGATGATCCAACAAGTCGTCAATACGGGGAAAAGGATACTTGTTCTTGACGGTCACCTTGTTCAACTCTTTGTAGTCGATACACAACAACAACAATCCGTCCTTCTTCCGTACGAAGAGGACATGTTCACCACACGGGAATACACTAGGGCATATGAAGCCCTTCTCACCCAACTCTTCGAGTTGCTTCTTCAGCTCTAACAACTTGATAAGCGTCATACGATATGGGTCCTTTAAGATTGGTCTTGTTCCCGACTCTAACTCTATGCTGAAATCCATACTCCGTTGTGGCGGTAAGTTGGATGGCTTGTCAAAAACGTCGGTGAACTCGCACACGACGGGAATGTCTTGTAATGTTGGACGCTCGCCCTCCTTCATGGAATAACACCAGAAGGCCTCGCAACCCTGTGCGATCAATCTCGCCGCTTGGATTGCTCTGATGACCGAACCAGATTTTCCAAGGTCCCAACCTCGAAAAACCTCAATCTGACCCGTCGCGGTAGTGGCCGACTCGGTCTACCTACCAATATCAAGATTCGCACCATGACGGTTCATCCAATTCATCCCTAAAATGACTTCTTCATGTTCTAATGAGATGACAAAAAAGTCTACAAGCAAAACACGAGTCCCTAAATGAATGGGACAATCACGTATCTCGTGGGTACCTCTGACCCTACTACTATCGGGTAACCCTATAAGGAATGGTATCCCATCAATCGTATCTAAAGCCAAACGCTCGACTCATGCATTGGAAATAAATGAGTGTGTAGCACCCGTATCAAAAAGAACTCTAGCAGGTAAACCATTAATATGAATGGTACCTGTAGCGGTTGGCGCTGGTGGCTCCTCCTCGCTCCGTGGCTCAAAAACACGAGCATGTGCTCCTCTAGTATCCGTGGTACCTCCGTCATGGCCTCTGCTCTACTTGGTCATGTCACAAACCTTTGAGTAGCAGTACGATTTGGGACTCGTTGTTGTTGTCCCTGTGACTGATACTGAGACAACCTATGTCGGCCTCCAGCAATACTAGTAGGAGAAGAGCCCTGTTAGGATGCAGACTTTCCCTGTCGGCAAGAAATAACTCGATGACATGGCTTGCCACAAGAGAAGCAAGTCACTAACGATCGCGGACACTCAGGCCACATATGCTCAAAATCACCGTAGTTGAAGCACTATTGTCCCCTCTCTACAACTTGTGTAGTGGAGGGGTAACTCTAGCGTCTCTAGCTCCGTCTAGAACCTAACGCTCCAACACCGTCATTGGTCTGACCAATCTTTTGTCTCTTCTCAAACCCTCCGGTCTGAGAAACCCTCCTATGTCCAGCTCACTCTCGCTCATAAGACGAGGCTCTGCCCTGATAATCTATCAAGGACTCACAATGAAAACCCGTCATGTAGGAACGGATACTCTCCCTCAGTCGGCGTGAGAACAAATACACGTGTTGATCCTCTAGAGGTGCAGTTGGACCCAGTAATTCCAGATCCTCATGGAACCTCTTGATCGTCTTGGATACAGGAACGTCCTCAAAACCCGCCTCGACAAAATCCTGCAGTTTCTCCCTCAGTGAGGCAGGGCAGAAACGCTCTTTGATCAAGCTTCTCATCTGATCATATATAGCTGATGACTCGACTCCATATAGTCCTCCACCAATGTTGGGCTAAATCACAGAATAAATTCTACACTAACTCTATCCGTCTATCCTCTAGACATCTAATAGACTCAATGGTTGAGTCTATATGCCCAATCCACAACTTGACCTTCAAGCCCACCTTTCCACCGAAAGGGGGTACTCCCATCTAGTGAAAATCCTTCTACTAGGAATCAGGTCGCAGTCTTCTAGGCTCCTCCTTTGTCTTAGCAACCTCAGCAGCTCGTGCCGGTATGACTGGCACATGAGTCGCTCCTTGGGACATCTCAGGAGAACTCATATGTGATGGTAAATTTAGGGCACGTCTACCTACTCTGACAGCCTTCTCAACTCGACGAAAGTAAGCACAAAACTCTGGTCCCCTCATCGAGACATGATCTGAATCGTCATGAGTAAACTGGATGAGATCTTTGTCTCCCTGCCACACCGTTCCCAGTCTCAAGATCGACGCTCTCAACAACCTCCTCGTGTATATCCTCAGCTACAAGCGGATCAGAGATGAGAACCTATCCATGACCTATAACCACTAGAGAAAGAGGGGGTCTACCTCTACATTGTCCTAGTGTAGATGTTGCTCTAGTCTGATCCATCTACGGTATACACTTATCTAAGGTATAAGGATAACTATTATCATATATACATAACAAGTCCACATATACACGCATTCTAATATATATATATATATATATATATATATATATATATATATATATATATATATATATATATATATATAACTAAACTACTGAGATCCATGGAAGGAGTGATGACTTCCCGTACATTCTATCCCAAATTGACTGTGAACAGGGTTTAAAACCAAAACGTCTTTTGAAAACTCAAACCCCTTTCAGGTTTTTTTATTTTATCTATTTGGTCTTTCAAGAAGATAGCAAGTGTCATTGTTGTCAACCTAAGACTCTCTGATACCATGTTTGTAGCACCCCAAGTCCGTAGGAATTAGAGTGTCACGGGCTAGGACCTCACAATGGGTCTTGACCCTAGCCTAACAACAAGTTCATTGTATCTTAAAACAAGGCACAAATAAATATAAAACAACCTTTATAAAACATAAACATCGAGTATCACAATACATACGAAACCCCACAACCGAGTATAAAACATCAACAACATATACATAACACAACCCAAAAACCTAATATCCTAGGTGTACGGAACACACATCATCATATCATACTAGTATGTTCCTTTTGCCTCATATTTGATGTTGGGCAAAGAAAGTTGGAGAGTTGTGTGCCTTTAGAAGAAGGGACCATCTTTTCAAGCTTAGTGAGGATTTTGAAACATTGCCCTCCTATTTGATGTTGGGCGACAATATGTTCCTTCTGCCTCATAACTACTTGGTAGATCGTTTTATCTTGCTCCTCAACTTTCTTTGCCAACTTAGAAATCATTTGTTCTTGGGTTTGTAGTTGTTTCATCAAATTTCGCACCCAATCAGGCTTCCTATACGTTCACATAGTACAAGATTACATATGTGAGATTAAATAAGCTTTTGAGAGTAATAAATAACCATAATGTAAACTCTCATTTACCTATTGATGGTAGGAATAGTGGGGGTGGGATCAACCGGAGATGGTGCAACCACAGTCTATGTAGGGGCATTGGTGCAACCACAGTCTTTGGGGGACTAGCCACTGCATTCATTTCCTCTTGGCTAAAACAATAGAACATATATTTTAAAAAAATGATAATTCTGATATGAAAATATAGATGAGTATGTAACTATTTACCATTCATCCTCCTTAACACTCTCTTCTTTCTTAACTTTCTTAGATGCAACCCTACATTAAAAAAATAATTATTAACTAAATGAAAAACATACCAGAAACTCGTACCATATAAAACATAACAATGTACACATGAAACAAATCAAAAAATCATACCAGAAACTAAGACAAGACTCATACCAGAAAACTATACCAAAAACTCATACCAGACACATACCAGAAACTAAGACAAGATTCATACCAAAAATTAAGACTAGACTCATACCAATAACTAAGACAAGGCTCATACCAGAAAGCTATACTAGAAACTCATACCAGACTCATACCAGAAACTAAGACAAGACTCATACTAGAAAACTATACCATAAACTCATACTAGAAAACTATACCCGAAACAAATAACAGACAAATCAAACCAATATAGACAGAACACACATCATCATATCATACCAGATAAACATACCAGAAACTTATATCAGATAATTAAAAGATAGAGTGAGTATGGAATATATTGAAATACCTTTTACTTCCCCCTTCATTTTCCTCTTCTTTGGGGCATCTTCTTTCTTTATAAATTTTTCTGGTTTTGACAGCCTCAAAACAACACGACGAGGTCGAGGAGGAGGAGCGACAAAGTCATCACCGTCGCATTCCTCCTTCTTTGGGGCATCCTTTATAACCTTGCCACCAGCACCTTCGGGTCTGCATACTTGGACATTGTGGAACCCAACCTTGAACAGATAACATAGATAACCATTTTCATCCACGTTTTCATCTCCCTACCACTTGTGTTCATCCTCAGCTTTTGGATCATCCGGGGACAGTGGGATAGTTTTTATGTCATCTTTGGTCAAGGTTGATGTTGTATCTTTAATGGTTTGGAAGCTGCATTTCATCTTCCCCTTGTTTGATGAAACCCATTGTAAGAGTCTTAGTTTTATAGGGATCCCGCCCCTGCGGTTTTTCTTGCCGTAGGAGCGGTGCCGCCCCCGCAGCTCTGGCGTCCCGCCCCCGTGGTTTGCAGGGTGGGCGCCGCCTTCCTTGACCTTCTTCTTTTCCCACTTCTTCCCCTGTAAGTCTTGACTCTCTCTCTTTCATGTGAAAGGGTTCTCTATCTTCTTCCACGTTCTTCTTTCCCATCTTTCTTTGACTTCTTCCTTGGGGATCTTCTTTGATCTTCCTTCAAGAGTGTTGAGCTTTGGTGTATGCTTGATGATGCTGCTAATGTTGAGGTTGGTGCTATTTATTGTGGCTTGAGGAGCCAGTCTTGTGGGAGTCGTTCTGGATGTTGTGGTAAGCTTTCTTTCCTCTTATTTCTTTCTTTCTTCCTTTCTTCTTCTTTAGTTAGGAATTCCCACAAGATATGCTTGTGTTTGTTCTTCCTGGATGTTTTATGGTGTATATGTATGTATACATGTATGTTGATTGCCTTTGGGGCAATGAAGAAGTGAAGAGGATCGAGAGAAGGATCGAAGAGAAGTCTCTAAGGACCCCTCTGTTGTTTCACCACCCTTGCGGCTGAGCCAGTGTCGCGGCCCCTGCGGCTGATCGAGTGTCACCTCCCCTGCGGTGTGTCACCGCTCCTACACCTTCTTGTTTCTGCAGGTGCGTGTCCAGGTGCGTGTCCAAGTGTGGTATGTTCCCTTCCTTTTCTTTTGGCTTAGCTTGAGAGTGAGGCTAGGCTAGTGAGGTGTGTGATTAGCTTGATGAAGTATATGTTGAGGTAATGCCTTCGGCAATTGAGAGTTAGGTTGAGATATCGAGGTTTAGATACGAGTTACAGTTTGGTTATGGTTATGGGGTGTATGAGATGATTCTCCTAACCTTAGCGGTGTTTGATTTTGTGTGTGCCTTGCTGATGCAGACGTTGATCATTTCCTCGAGGGGAAACTGTGATGTGGATAGGTTTACGTTTGTATCAGGTAAGTCCATTGGACTTACCTAGCGAGCAGTTGTGGATTTGAGTGATTGTGATAGTGGGGCATGTGCATTTGAATGTTGCATTTATAACCTAAACCTGACTAGGACGACCACACATGTATATTTAAATGGCCCAAGTGAATTATAACGTGTCGTGACAACTTGTCAAAGCTCGCCGAGAGTGGAGAAGGTGCTCTAAAACCGGTACTCCAGGGGGAGGTAGATCCCCATGCAAAACCTATGTGAAAGGGGACAAAGGTGAGGTTTTAAGGTTCCTCGTGCCACAAAAGAAGCTGAATTAGAAATGGTATAACTTAATTGAAGATAATAAACGGTTATGATGTGTGCATTGTATATTGTGATGTGATGTAGTGTTTGTATGTGCTATTACTTTTATTCTTATTCATGATCTGTTAGATAACGGGTTTATACCGTGTTGTAGATATTATGCAAGATAGGAAGACTGTAGAGTGAGCCAAATGGGTGATCAGCCGAGGGTTTCCGTACACTAGGTTGTGCGAGGGTTTTGGGGATGTTTTGTATATGTATGGATATGTTGTTGCCGTTTTCTACTCGACTGTGTTTTGTAAACCTTTGATGTATATTTATATAGTTTTATGTATTTGGTTTTATATTTATATGTGTCTTGTTGTAAGATCTAGTGAACTTGTTGTCAGGCTAGGGTCAGGATCCACTGTGAGATCCTAGCCCAGTAGCGCCCCGAGTCCTGTGGATTTGGGATGTTACACCCACTTAATACAAAGTGGGGTTGTTTTCTCTTCAACACATCTAGCAAACAACATGCCAATTTGGGGATTGCTTCAAGTACATGTACCTGTAACTTATACACAGGAAACACATGGATAGAGCATACTAGAAACTCATATCAATAAATGATATCAAACCAATAACATACTCTCATACCACAAATCAGAAAATGAAACCAAAAAAACATATCATAAAACAACACCCATACCAGAAAATGGTAACATGAAAAAATACAATAAAAACACAAAATAAACTCATATCATAATTGTAACACCCCGAATCCGCGGGATATCGGAATGCTACAAGCGAGACCTCACAATGGGTCCCGACCCTTAGCTTGACAACAATTTCACCGGACCTTTCCAACACGGCACAAATAAAGGCAAAACCGAAATTCATTTTTCTTATGCACATGATATGAAACCCAAAAGAATATAACAAAAGACCTCATCGAGATACAATCCAAAAATAAACGTCATACACGCGGCATACAAAACACGACAACCGAAGGACAAAACACGACTCAACTCCAACCAAAAACCCTTCCTAAAATGTACGGACCCCGGTTGCCCACTCTTCCGGATCTCTCGACCGCATTCCTAACCTGCAAGACAATCTACGACAATCGGTATAAAACCGTTAGCTCATATTTGAAGCATTAGAATAAATAAGAAAGGCACATCCACAAGTAGAACACCGCAAGCACGCAACATACTTAAAAGCACACCAATCCGGTTTATTATCTTTATTATTATTAAGTCGTATCCCATTCTAATTCAACTTAGTTTTGTGACACGAGACCACCGTGGTCCCGCCTCGGTCCCTACTTACCGGCATGAACGGTACGGATGTCTCCGACCGTCTAACCAGCACGGGCTAGTCGCCGAGAACCTCCTAGACTCTCGCAAGAGCTAGGCAGATGATGCCACCACCCGTTATCATACACTTGGGCCAAAATAATATAAGGTCGGTGGTCCTATTACCGGTTTAGTTGTTATAAACAATAAAGAATAAACACACACCACCAAACACACATCAATGCTAATACAAGATATACGAGCTAAGTAAGCTCGGAGACTTACCTCGTCCCAAAGATAATCCCGCTATATTCCGCTCTCAGTTTCCCGCAGGAAGACACTCAACGCCTGTAAAAAGGCACACGATCAACATCTCTCTCACATGCTAGAAGTCCTTAGACTTCTAGTCCTAATGATCTCGCAAGATCATAAACCATAACCATGATAGGATAACAACTCCTAATCCTCACGATCACACAAGGTCATAACCATCACAACACATGCTAGGATACTCTCGTCCTAGTCTCCACAATCTCAACAAGATCATACAACCATAATCTCAATCTTCATAAGCTCACAAGATCAACCAAACACTCAACACTCTACAATCCTCACAAGATAACATCAACACCTCAAGCCTTAAAACATTTCACAATCCTCAAACACTCACCTAAGGTTCAAAGCCACTACTTGGCATTAACTCTAAGTTATGCTAGATGATCCAACCTAGCATGATACTAATACTAAACATAACTAAATCGAGTAAGATCATAAGCTCGGAGGAGAGGTTACTCACATGACGTCAAAAGATGGAAGATGATCTAAGGATGTCGAGAAAGGATTTGTTGGCCTTTATCGGGACGCTTCTGAACCTAGCACCAAACTAAACAAATTTAGTGTAATGCTAAATTTGGGCATAGCATATAATGTATATAAAAAGAATAACCCCGTACTAAAAACCGAGTTATAATCTTAAAAACACTTTCCGGGTAAATTACCCAATATATAAAATCATAAGGTAAAACTCGTTTTCAAAAGCCAATGTTAAAACCCCGTAAATAAATTTTGGAGCCATAACTCGGCATTAATCCAACAAAGACATAATGTACGGTGTATAAAAAATATAAGAAAATCCCGTAATTGAAATCCGAGTTTAAAATCGACAAATACATTTTTAGGGCAAAAATGAGCAATTTCATACACTTGGATCATATTCCGTAAATTAAACCTTGGGCATTTTCTGTAAATATACAAACAGAGGGCACAATTGCCACAATCAAGAAATATGGGTCAAAGCTGTAATTACAAAATATTGGGTAAAATCTGTAATTACTCAAGATTAGGGTGGGCGATTTAGTTAACCAAGGGTTTTTAAAACCCGCTTCCAAGCTTGATGGGGAAGGAGAAAGCGCCATCGGCGGCGGCAGCTTCACATTGGCTCCTGCAGGGCTCCGGAGAACGATGGTGGCTCCGGCGTTGGCGGCTCCAGAGACGGAGGTGGCAGAGCACAGTGGCGGTGGTTACTGGGGCAACAGAAGGGCAGGCGAGGAGGGGCCATCCCCCTTGCTTCTCTGTTTGGACAGGCGGCGCGAAGGAAAGAAGGAAGCAGGCGGCGGCTGGAGCGTTCGGCCGAGACAAGGGCAGGGCTGCAGGGGGCGCTTCTCCGGCTTCGAGGGCGAGGGTTCTCTAGTTCAATTGGGCGGACGAGATCGAAGGCGCCGGTTGCGAGGCTTGCACAGATTTGCAACAAAGGAAGAGGAAGCAGTGTGGTTGCTCTAGGATTGTAGAGGGGAGAAGAAGGCAGTGCTCTCGGAACCAGAAGGGATGGAACTTGAGCGTTGCAGAAGGTTTGAAGGAGTAATGGAATGGGGACCGGTTCCTTGTTCCCGCGACATGTGAGGTTGATAGAGGCGATGGCACAAGTAGTGGCAAACGGGAAGGGAGATAGATGAGGTGAGGGAAAGAGTGTTGTTTGGGAGAGAACAGAGGGAGAGGTTGCTTGAAATCGGAGGCTTGCACAGAGAGGAAGCAGGGTTGAGAAGGTCACTGCCCCCATGGGGTGTGTTGCGTGATAGAGGAATAAAGCAAAGGTAGGAGACAGGCGGCAATGCATCACAGCAGTCCTTTGAGTGAGACAAGGCAGGGGAAAGAAAAAAAAAAAAAAAGAAATAGGAAGAAAATAATAACACAAAATAAACTCGATCGAAACAAATTGAACGGGACTTTTTGATCTGAAAACTTTTTTCAACTTTCCCGAAACCAAATACGAAAATATGTACGTATTAAATCAATGAATATACTCTGGAATAAATATTTTACGCCGTAAAATTACTTTAAAATAACTAAAGAAAATAAAAGAAATATGTATTTAATCTATATAAAAAAAATGTCGATAAAAGTCGCAAAAATAAATATCGCAAACGCGCCTAAAATTGGGGCGTTACAATAATACATAACCACAACAGAAAATCTATCAAATACATACAAGCAAGAGACTCATGCAATAAACTGAAACCAAAAAACACATACCAGAGGAACTATAACATTAAAACCATACTAGAAACAACACAATACATCACATAACTCACTTATAAAACTTAAACCAATCATACCTGGAGTGCCAAAGGAAAATCAAAAAGGCAGTAGTTTCTTGATTTACGATACTTTGTTGGCTCGCACTCATGAAGGCTCTCAAGTGTCCTATTGAACACAATGCGCTCCATGGGAAGGAATTAAAAGCTTCCATGTCCTTGAGCAAGGAAAAAGTTAGATTGATCAATATCTTCTTCTTGTTATACCCCAACGAAACATATTCAACAAAGAGGATCAAAGCCATCTTATATTTGCGTTCGTCGGTCTTAGGAAGTGATGAATATGCATCCTCCAAATCTCTCAGTTGACATATGGGAATGCCGACAACCTCCCTCATGTCAACATCTTGTATTTCTTTCTAAGCATTGTACCGACACTCCAAACTAGTAATTTCTTGAAACTCGCTTAAGTCAAACCTTATAATGTTATAGTTCCATTAGTAAGCCAAACCAGTAATTTCTTGAAACTCGCTTAACAGTACAAAGTGGAATGGAGGTACCAAACTTAAAAGGGTGTAGTTATAAATACCTAAGCAGAGTTTTGTTGATGGCAAACCACAATGAGTGTTTGCGGTCTATTTTCACCTCACGCAGGAGCATGTAGTGTATTAATTGGTTTGACAGCTTGAGGTTTGTACAGAGACAAATTATGTTCGCAAATATACTATTTTTGAACATTTTTTATCCACTGTCATCCAAACCTTCCACTATGAAATTGATTATATTTACACGAGACATCACAATTATCCGTGTTGTCTTATATCTTGGATTATCATCAAACCTGTACATAAGCTAGGAAAGGAAACAAGCTTGTTAATGCCAGAAAAACCTCACAACACATATACAAGAAACTCATATTAAACATCTAACTTACAGAGGAGTCTTCATTTACATATATAGACATTTCTTCCTCTGCCTGTGTAAACATACTAAAGACTCATATCAATGTACACATCAAAATTCAATTCCATAAAGTAATATCAAAACCTCATATGAAACTCATAACAACCGTATCAATATAGACAAATCATAATAGAGCTTATACCAAAAAATTTTTTCTCAATATATACAAAACATACCAAAAAACATAAATAAATCACTGATACCAAAAGCTCGAAATAGAGAGCAAACCAGACAAATCATATAAATATACACAGGAAACACATCAACAACTCACATCAGAAACTAATACCAGAAGACAAACCAGAAAACCTAACACCACAAACATACCAGAAAAAATAATACCAAAAACACAAATCATAAACACATACTTGACAACTCATGTTAATATAAAAACGAAACAAAGCATACCAGAAATCATATCAAAACAAATACCAGAAACCCAAAGAAATAGGTATATATACCAGACAAATAATATCAATATAGACAGGAAACACATAAACAACTCATACCATAAACTAATACTAGAAGACATACCAGAAAACCTAAAACCATAAGACATACCAGAAAATCTAATATCAAAAACACATACAATAAACACATACTAGATAACTCATGTTAATATAAAAACGAAACAGAGCATACCAGAAACCATAGATAAACTCATCAAACCCTAATATGAAACACATACCATAAACAATAATACCAGAAAACACAAAACAATTGAGAGAGTATCAAAGTCATACTAAACATGGGGATTTCTTCGCTTGAACCACCAAATACAACTAACTGCATCCCTTCCTCCTCAGACACCGGAGGTGCTCCCTGGTTTAAAATGACCTCTTCAACTGATGAAGATGGAGTTGGGGTAAACGGTTGGAATGTAGGAACATCAGAAATAGAGGATCGTTTAGCTATAGTTTTAGATCGTTGCGACATTTTTATGTTGATTAGGGTTTACGATAAAATGTGAGGGAGAGATCTTCAAAACAGTTGAGAAATGGATCAACTAAGACGAACATATGATGAAATTGAAACTAGAAATGAGAGAGATTGCCGGAGTAGTCTGTAAGATGAAGAAACTGAAATTGTGAGAGAGAGATTAAAGGAGAAGTAGATTAGTCGACATTTTCTGGTTTGAAGGTAGATAGTATTTTCGTTAACGAAATAAAACGCGTAGTGGGATTTTCCAAATGTTTTACCTAATATTAAAATCACAACAATTAAAATAATAGGAGTAGTCTGTAAGTATTTGTTTCTTCTTCTCCCGTTATGCAGTTCATGCTATATATGTCCCGACATTCATTCATATACAATACCCCCAAGATTCATCATCTTACTCCATCACTTTCTCTAATACATTTCTCTCAAAAGCAATCGTTCTTTCGGTTATCCTCGTGCTCAGTCTTATCTCATAACCTTCTCATAGCTTTTCTAGTTTTGACCGGTGCTGAGAGCGAATCTTAACTGTCTCCGCCATAAGCTACGCCTGTTGTATATGGTTGTCGTACGCAAGTTTCCTGCAAAGAGACAATGAAAGAGAAAGAAAGAAGACAAAGTGAAAGGAAGCATTTTCTAAACCTTTAATTATAATATAAATGATCAATTAATGAATTTTCTATTAACAAGGAGATTGAGATTAAATTCGGATCAGCCAAAGTAATAAGGCTTGGCCAAGAGAAGTAAAGCAAAAAAAAAAATAACCAAAGAA
>BSUD01000349.1:378621-395404 GCA_033239045.1 Fagopyrum esculentum
GCTTTTTTTTTTTTAAAAAAAAAACCCATGACAAGATTGAAAGCTTACAGACTAAAACTAGCCTTTCCCACCAAAAAAAGACTAAAACTAGCTTACATCCTCAGCCTCACCTCCCTCCTCGAACCCTACCTCCCTCCTCTGAGCAGCCCAAAACGCAGGGCAGCCTCCTCACAACAGAACCCTCATTTTCGCACAACATGCCGCAGCTAACAGCAGCTTCATCTCCTTCCCCGTAGATCGATCTAGTGAGCACATCTAATCTCTTCTTCTTCTCCCCTTCTAGCCTCTCTTATATGTGTGTTTTGATGTCACTATACCCACCCAGGAACACATCAGACCCCATCTCCAGTTTTTCACAGTAATCTAGCAACAGCAGCTTCACAAAACGCAGCAGAAACAACAGCTTCATCTCGGTCTCCTATAGTCGATACATCTAGTGAGCACATCTAATCTCTTCTTCTTCTTCTCCCCTTCTACCCTCTCTTATGATGTCTTTCACCTTCACTATACCCACCCACTCATAGCACAGCATATTCAGTTACTAAACCCTCCCCATTAAACTAACGATGCTTATTAATACTAATGAATAAATAAACTGATTGCTTTGACAGACTGTGTGTGTGGTTAAACGGTCAAACCCAGTCCTTAATCATGCCCTCCAGTTACAGTAACGTCAGTAAGGTAATTTCACTTCTTTTTCAAATCTAGTTTATACCCACAAATTGTGAGGTTTATGTTTTGTCAATTTTACATCTTACCTTCTAAATTTTATATAGGGTTTAAATAATTATTATCATCAATTTTTTCTTCTTAAAAACAAATATTATTGTTTACTAATTTTTACGAGTAATATTCTCATTTTACATTGATAATTCATTTTTTAGATTAATTGTTCAAAAATTTCCTACAGTAACTTGGCCTTCTCGACTCTCGAGAGTGGTTCAATGTCTGAGTCAAAAATTTCCTACATTGATAATTCATTTTTTAGATTAATTGTTGTATTTATAAATTAATTCAAAATCTAAGTCAGAATTCGATTGAAAAGAAATCTTTGACATCTGCATCACAATTTTTGAAATTTTGTTAGAATACTCAATTACTGTACATAGATAACCAACAAAACTTAACGGGTATGATTAACATTCACCAAATATAGTGTAATGATTGGCTTATTAAGAAATAACGAGCGGCCTATTATATAGTAACAAGCAACAGAAAAAACTTAACGATCAAAGAAACAATTAACGAACATTATGTAACGAACAATAGATACAATTACGAACATTATTGTAACATTTACGAACAATAACATTTACGATTGTTAGGAATTGACGAACTATATATACAATTAACGAACTACATAAAAAGTACAAACATAAAACTTTTAACGACCGTTAAAATAAAAAAAATTAACGAATATATAACGAACGAAATTTAACGAGTCGGCTTAACATTCACCGAAAATATTGTAACGATCGATATATTCAAAGTAATGAGCGATCGATATATTCAAAATAATGAGCGACGTGTTATATATTAACGAGCAACAACCAAAAACTTAACAGTCATAGAAACAATTAACAAACGATATATAACGAACGATAGATACAACTAAAGTAAAAACAACGATAGTTAGAGTAACAATTACGATAATCGAGAATTTACGAACTACGTGAACAATTAACGAACTAGATAACAAATACAAGCATATAACTTTTAATTGTAAACACTGATGTTCTTATCTTAATATAATATCTTTGTTAGAGAGATATTAGAGTTAGTTAAGAACATATCTCTAGGAGATCTTTATATCTCTGTGTATATATTAAACCTTCTAGTAATCCTAATAAACTCATTCATTCAGTCATCATCTTATATGGTATCACACGCTTGTCGATCCAACAACACCAACTTGTCATGGCTGAATACACAAGTACTTTACCAAACCCACATGAACCTACAAAGCCTTTCACCATTGTTGTTCTCACCAACATAATCAAACTCACACCACACAACTACATTGTCTGAAAATCTGCAATACTGGCTACCCTAGAAGGATACGACCTAGATGGGTACATCCTGGGAACCATTGCTATACC
This sequence comes from Fagopyrum esculentum, assembly GCA_033239045.1. Classification (NCBI taxonomy): domain Eukaryota; kingdom Viridiplantae; phylum Streptophyta; class Magnoliopsida; order Caryophyllales; family Polygonaceae; genus Fagopyrum; species Fagopyrum esculentum. The sequence continues at coordinate 380,721 of BSUD01000349.1, forward strand.
AGACAGAACTCTACCAAAATCAACTGCATCAAACCCAGAATACAAAACATACCAAAGGCAAGATCGACTGATCTATGGCTCACTTTTGGGAACCCTCTCTACGGATGTTGCAAGCTTTGTTGCCACCGCAAAGACATCTCATAAAGTATGGGAGGCACTCCAACTCACATACGGAAATCCGTCCCGGGGACATGTCAAAAAAGTTAAGGAACGTTTACGTACAATGACTAAAGACAATGATTCTATTTCAGTTTATATGCAGAACATCCGAAAAGCAACGAATCTCCTAGCTTCACTGGAGTCTCCTATATCTTCAGAAACATCACAGACTATGTTTTAAGAGGACTAGACCAGCCTTATCTTCCTGTAGTCCATGCCATCAATGCAAGGGAGTCATCCATATCTTTTATAGAGCTCCATGAGAAACTCATCAATCATAAGCTTTCTCTGAAATACAATCACAAGGAAGCCGGAGGTGTGATGACAACCTTCACTGCACAACAACGGTCTTGGAAAAACAACAGTAAGTTAGGTTCACCTGCATATCCTAATGCAACTCAATCCACACCCAACCATCGTCCTAATCCAAACACAAACCATCCCCGATCACCATCTATTCCCAATTACCCCCAACAAGGTCCAACGCCCTTCAAAGGACGATGGTGTCGCCAAGTTGGGCATGTCCTCGCTCAATGTCCAACTTACAAAGCCTTACACCCAACAATTGAAGTACCATCCTCTGCAAGGTTTCCATCCACACCACCGTACCTCCACAAACAAATCTTGCCACAAACCACCAGTCCACCTCACCTTGGTTACTTGGCAGTGGTGCATCGCATCATGTTACAAATGACCTAAACAACCTTGCTTTACACTATCCCTACTCTGGTGAAGATGAGATGTTGGTTGGCAATGGTAAGGGACTTTCTATCACTCATATAGGTTCATCTAAAATCAAAGTCAACAAAGTGCCATTGTCTAAAGTGTTGTGTGCGTAGCATGACTAAAAACATAGTCTCTGTATCTAAACTCACTGAGAACTTCTCTTACTCAGTTATCTTCAATACTAATGGCTTCATTGTGCAGGATCTCAGAACAAACACACCAATTCTTAGAGGACCGTGTTTAGACGGTGTCTATGTGTGGCCTTATTCCTCTCCTGTGGTCCACAATTCTATTCGTGCTTCCCCTTCATCGATGCATCACAAGCTCGGGCATCCCTCTGCTGAAGTCTTTCAATACCTCAATAAACAAGTTAGCCTACGCTGTCAATCTTTCTCTCAATCAGATTGTACCTCTTGTCACTTGAATAAGACTCATAAGCTTCCTTTTCTCAAATCCTCTATTATGCCACACACACCACTTGAAGTCATCTTCAATGATGTTTAGAGTTCACCAATAACATCTTTTGATGGGTACAAATATTATGTCATTTTTGTAGATCATTTTACAAAATATACATGGTTGTACCCTCTCAAATACAAATCTGAAACCAAACAAACATTCATCAGATTCAAGTCTTTGGTTGAAAACTTTTTTAAGTACAAGTTCAAAATATTCTACTCCGACAATGGAGGTGAATATGTGGCGCTTGGGGACAATGGGATTACTCATCTTACGTCCCCTCCACACACCGGATCATAATGGTCTAGCTGAAAGAAAACATAGGCATATTGTTGAAACCGGCATCACCATGCTCACGCATGCTTCCATGCCATTAGATCACTGGCCCCTTGCCATGATAGTGTCCACTTATTTGATCAATAGGCTACCTTCACCTTCTCACAATTTCACCAACCCTTATCAAAATTTGACCAAGTTAGCACCAAACTATTCAAAGCTGAAAATTTTTGGTTGCTTGTGCTTTCCCTGGTTAAAACCATACACGAGTCACAAACTTCAACCAAAATCAATTCCTTGTGTCTTCATTGGGTATTCGGCAACGCAGAGTGCATATCTATGTCTAGATCCACTCACTAAGGGGGTATACACGTCTCGACATGTCAAGTTTCTGGAGGATGAGTATCCCTATAGTCACATGTCAAACATTCAAACAACATCCTCTGACATCACTCAGGAATGGGCCCAAATTGCTATACCCGTACTCACTCCTTCAGACTCATCTCAACAATCAACCTCACCTTCCCCATCTCCCTCATCTACACAATTTATCCCAACCAATGCCCCAAGTCCACAAACCATACCTTCCTCTTCTACTCCAGCAATAGAACAACCAGCAGCTATCAACCATAACGATCCTCCTCCACAACCACGCCCTGGGGTGGTTACTCGCTCCAGGAACAACGTGATAAAGCCAATTCAGAAATTAAACCTCCAAGCTACCCTCTCCACAACACCCATTATTGCACCTAAATCCATAACGCAAGCCCTAAAGAACCCTGAGTGGCGCAAGCCTATGCAGGCTGAATATGATGCACTGTGTTTAAATGGGACTTGGCAACTCGTTCCACCTACTGGTCATCTAAACTTGGTAGGATGTAAGTGGATTTATTGGGTGAAACATAACCAAGATGGTAGTGTTGACAGGTTGAAAGCAAGGCTCGTGGCCAAAGGGTTCAATCAACGTCCCGGCTGTGACTACACTGAAACTTTCACTCCCGTCGTCAAACTAGTGACAGTGAGAATTGTCCTTCAACTAGCAATATCCAACAATTGACCTCTAAGACAACTCGACGTCAACAATGCGTTTCTACAAGGAACACTGGTTGAGGATGTTTACATGTCACAACCCCATGGTTTTGTTGACAAATATCACCCACACCATTTCTGCAAACTCAGGAAAGCAATCTACGGCTTGAAACAAGCACCAAGAGCTTCATATAATGAACTACGTGTCTTTTTGCTGAGTATAGGCTTTCAAAATTCCATTGCAGATGCATCTCTATTTACCTATCACCATGATGTAGAGACAATATATCTCCTGGTATACGTCGACGACATTATCATCACATGCAGCTCGGGAGACAAATAGAAGGACTTGCCCAACTTCTGGCCAACAGGTTCTCTCTGAAGGACTTAGGGTTGCTGTCTTATTTTCTTGCCCAACTTCTGACAAATAGAAGGACTTGCCCAACCACTGCGCAGGGTATATTTCTGTCTCAACGTCGGTACATCATTGATCTACTTGACAAAGCAGGAATGCCAGACGCCAAATCTATCTCCACTCCGCTCCAACCCAGCGACATACTCACTCATACCTCTGGCAGTGCACTAGCAAACCCATCAGACTACAGAATGGTCGTCGGCAGTCTCCAATATCTATCCTTAACAAGACCTGATGTTGGTTACTCAGTCAACAAGCTCGCTCAATACATGCACAGACCTACAACTTCCCACTGGAGTGCTCTAAAAAGGGTTCTAAGATACCTTGCAGGCTCACTTGACTTAGGAGTCACCATCTCAAGAAGTTCTACAACTTACATCCACGCATTTTCAGCCGCAGATTGGGCAGGTGATAAAGATGACTATGTCTCAACTACTAGTTATATCATTTACATTGGTGCCTCGCCTGTAAGCTGGAGTTCAAAGAAGCAGCGTTCTGTTGCTCGATCTTCAACCGAGACAGAGTACAAGGCCTTAACAAATACAACTTCAGAAATTCTTTGGATGCAACAACTTCTGGGTGAGCTTCATCAACACACAAACTCACCTCCTGTGATCTATTGTGACAATCTTGGAGCCACTTCTTTATCTGCCAATCCAGTATTTCACTCACGGATGAAACACATTGCTCTAGCCTACCACTTTGTGCGCGAGCAAGTCAAGCATCAACACTTATGAGTCAACTTTGTATCCACTGATGATCAGTTGCCTGACATTCTAACCAAGCCTCTGTTATGACAAAGATTTCATCAGCTACTTCACAAGTTATAGCTTCATACGACTGCTTCACTTGAGGGAGAATGTAAACACTGATATTCTTATCTTAATATAATATCTTTGTTAGAGAGATATTAGGGTTAGTTAAGAACATATCTCTAGGAGATCTTTATATCTCTGTGTATATATTAAACCTTCCAGTAATCCTAATAAACTCAGTCATTCAATCATCATCTTATATTAATGACCGTAAGTGTAACAATTAATGAATATATATAACAAACGATCCATAATTAAAACACCGTTAGATATATAAGCTACAAGCCTTGAACACCTAACGATTGTTAAACGATTTGGACCATTCCTCAACATACTCAAACCATAATAATCACTCTTTTGCAATAAACCACCATTTATAAAAATTTTAGCATAAAACCACTCTTAATGTTCAACTATTTGCAGTAAACTATCCCTAATAAATTTTTTGGCATAAAATCACCCTTAATTTCTATATGTTTGCAATTAACCACCCTATAATAATTAAAATTACTTTAAATAATTCAAAATTGAAGCATTGACAAAGTAAATTTTCATTATTAATATCACAATTAATTTCTATAGTTTGATTTAAGTATTATAGTTTGGTTAGTATCACAATTTATACTAGAAAAATAATCAAAAAAATTATACAAATTTTATTACCCATGTACAAAAAAATAAAAAAAACTATAGCAATTTTATTTTTAGTAATTTATATACTATTTTGTTTTCAAACCTAAATTAAAAAATATATTTTTAATAAGCTATATCTTTAAACAGACAACGTTTAAATATAGTGCATAACACAAAAATATTTTGGCTTATGTATTGTTCATGGATAATAAAATTTATTTTTATTTTTATTTTTTTAGTATAAATCGTAATACTTAACCAAACTATAATACTTAATCAAACTATTGAAATCATCTATGATATTAATAATGAAAATTTATTTTGTCTATGCTTCAATTTTAAATTATTTGAAATAGTTTTAATTAGTATGGGGTGTTTAATTGCAAAACTTTAAAAATTAAGGGTGGCTTTATGCCAAAAAAATTATAATGGGTGGTTTATTGCAAGTAGTTGAGCATTATAGATGGTTTTATGCTAATTTTTTTATAAATGGTGGTTTATTGCAAAAGAGTGATTATTAAGGGTGATTTTATGTAGTTTTCTCTTAGTTTGTATATATATATATATAAAATAACAATTAACCACGTAATAACCATCTAGTACTGATCATTAATCTAGTTTGTTTTCAAAGTTATACTTTTTTTTCAAATCTGGTTTGAATAATTTGGTAAACTTTGGATTTTAAAAATTGACTTGTTTTAGAAAAATATAATAGGAGATAATATAAAATTGTTAAATCCCTAAATCATTTCGTTGAGTTCAAAACTTGTTTTCAAATCATATTTTTAAATTAATGAGAAAAAGCTATTTAAATGATAAGAATTAAAAGAACTTTGTTTGAGAAGACAAACTTAGAAAATTTATTGTGTTTTGGAGTTATTACGTGATTTGATTTCTTAAAAAAATTTATAAATCTAGAAATTAGTTAGTTAATAAATTTTTTTTTTGAAATGATGAATATTTTTTTAAAAAAAAAACTAAATGCACGAGGTTTGTTTTACTAACAACAAAAACAAACACTTTTCGATGGCACTCAATGAGCATCATTTCTCGAAAGCATTCAATGAGTTGATTGGCCAATACGTTTTTTTTTTAAATATTTATTTGAGTTGGTTCATGGTGCATGCGCTCAAAACCTAAATCATGTTTAAACTGCGGCGCTTTTTCATATATAGCGTGGAAAAAAATATCACTGAAAAAATAGGGTTTTGTGCGCCCGCGCCGGCCCAAATTTAAAAATTAAAAAAAAAGTGGGCGCCGGCGCCAAAAGTTGAAAAAAACTAAGTGCCAACGCAAAGCTTTCATATTCGGTATCAAGTAAATTCTAAATTGTTTACCTATTTCACTTATGATGTGGTAGGATGACATGTAAATTATTTAAAAAAAAAACTTAATTAAAAAATAATAACAATATTGTAAATATCTCATGACATTTTTGTAAATATCTAGGAAAATTCATGTCTAAGAAATTGACATGTGATTTAAGTGTATTATGTTTTTAGAAAAAAGATGAACTTATGTTTCAATTTTTTTAAAATGAATTAAGATTATAATTTGAAGTAGCTAATTTAAGTTATAACAAAATTTTGGTGTAAATTGTAATATGTATATTAAATTTGAATTATAAATATTGGTTTTAATATACATAATAGTAAGGGGTGTAATTAGATTACATTAATTGATATAAAGTTTATTGTAAGGATGTTAGTTTTGTATATAGGTTAAAAATTAAAATAAATATAATTTTGAGTACATATTTGATAAAGAGAGAAAGAATTTGATTTGATATGAGGCAAAATTTATTATTAGTTTTTAAATAATTTTATGTCTATTTAAATATGTTTGTTACAACACCGTTACATGTAATAACATGTATTTATCAATATGTATTAAAATACATATACAGATTATTTCATAAATAATATTCAATTAATATTATTTATATACTCCACGCTCATATCCCTTATCTCACTATTATAATCATCCGTCTCCTCCACAGTCGGGCAACCATAGGAAGACTTAGGTTACACGAACAAACATAATCCTTTATCATTCTTGACCATAATACTGACATTACTATGGCTATCCACTCGTACATAAGTGTTATGATGTAGTATCTCCTAGCGTCGAATCTCAAAGATTTTAGGAATACCAATCACAACTACTAGTAATCGAAGTAAAAGAGGGAAAAACAGAATTAAAGAATGATTGTTGGTTTAGTATCCAAATGATTCCAAATAATTGAAATAATAAAAATGAAAAATTGAGTAATTATATGAGAATAATATTTCAAGGTTGGAGATTTCATCTATTATATATCATTGACAAACCAAAAATAAATATTCAGGTTTGAACAAGTCTAACTCTAACCATGACATGTTACCTAAAGTATTACTAAACCCTTTTCGAACTCAAGGTAATGTGTTCTAATAGTTAAAATTCACTTTTGTACAAAGTTAAACAAATTACGAATCTTTAAGATCTTAGATACAAGAAACCTATACGACCAAACATCTCATTTCGGTCTCAGTTTTAACAAATAAGAAATGTACTAACAACAACATATATCTCCTTAAGAGATTTAAATGACTTTCACAAAATAGAGCTGGAGTATAAAACCCTATTTTCAACGAATTTTATTACCTTTCGTCTCAAGTTCTCGTTTGGATATCGATCTAACAACTTGAGGCGTATATCAGTTAAATGAATAGATCATATTCAAGCAAACACAAAAAACTAGTCTATCTCAAAATAGTCAGAACCATCCACAAGACGTACATCAATTAAAAGAATAAAACTTAGAAGATTCAATAATAAAGAGGAAAGGTGGAACTCCATCGCCAAATCTTCTCTAGAGTATCGAAGGTGTGGACTCCGACAAGGTTGTCCCTCTCTCCCTCCTTGTTCGTCATTGCCATGGAATACCTTTCCTCGATGATCAAGCAAAACACCACCAACCCTAACTTCAATTTTCACCCTAAATGCTTCAACCCTCACATTACCCACCTTTGCTTTGCGAACGATCTCATACTCTTCTGCAGGGGCGACCTCACCTCAATCCAAATTCTTAACCACACCCTTGACGTCTTTGGTGACTTATTTGATCTCAGAATCAAAACCTCTCTAAGTCCATCATTTTTCTTGGAGGTGTTCCAAACCCTAATCATGATCTTATTCTTAACCAAACCCATCTCACCAAACGTAACCTTCCGTTCCATTACCTGGGTGTTCCTATTGGAAGCAAAAAGCTCAATCTCACCGACTATCAACCTCTCATTATGAACATCACTAGGATAATTTAGTCTTGAAGTGCGAAACGTCTATCTTATGCCGGAAGCAAGCAGCTCATTTCTTCTATTCTCATGACAATGAAGTTTTACTAGAGCTCGGTATTGCTCTTCCCGCCTTCAGTCCTAGATAAGATTCAAAGAATTATTCCCTCCTTCCTTTGGTTTGGAAACGAATACAATAATCGTTCTTTGGTTGCTTGGAAGAATGTTTGCAAGCCGCTTAAGGATGGAGGCCTTGACTTCAAAGAGCTCCTTGCTTGGAACAAAGCAAGCATTACAAAATTGTTCTTTGATATTTTCACACAAAATGACAACATATGGAGCTCTTGAATCTCAAAGACAATTCTCAGAAACATCTCCATCTGTAACTGCCCTCGCAAAACATCTTTTAATCACCACTGATATACGATTCTCAAGATTAGAGATGAACTCCTCGCCTCTATGTTACCAAATACTTGAGAGGCAAACATCTCTCGTAATACTAAAGAAGTGTTCCTACTTCGTGGGTTTCATGAATTGAGATCCACAAAGGCGGAACTCTCTTACAGGTAAGCCAAAGATAAAAAGAGGAGGCTAATTAAGGGGCATTTAATGACCGGTAGTCTTTCTCGTGAGTGTTTGTACGTTTCACTGAGCCTGATCACCAACCCTGATAACTCCTCCCTGCCCAAAACCTATAACCTCTTCAAAACTCCAAGCACCACCTCTCCTTGGTGCCCCCTATCTGGAATGGTCTTAACGTCCTAAAATGTAGCTGCATCACCTGGCTTGTTGGGCTTCAAAAGCTCCCTATGAGATTGGATAAGTTCTGATACGCCCCCATTTGATCCAATTCAAACGATCAAGAAGAAGTAGTTGAAGTTTCTCCTCGATCTAGATCGCCCAATTTTTCTATCATTGGTATCAGAGCTTTTGAAGTAGTTGATACCAATGATAGAAAAAGGGACAATCTAGATCGAGGAGAAACTTCAACTACTTCTTGATCGTTTGAGTTGGATCAAACGTAGAACTTGAGCGGCGGAAGCTTAGAAATGGATGCAGAAGCGTTTGGTTGATCCTTCAAAAGGATCCTCGAATATGATGGGCTTGGATCAAAGACTAGAGCCAAGATAGAACTTTAAGAGGATTGAAGAGAAAGTGATGTCTAAACCAAGTAAGAGGATTTTCCCTTCACAATACTTGGATTCAACTTAGACATGGTTTTACAAATGAGTCAAGTCATCCTTATATAGTGGATGGGGGCTAACCAAAGGTTCAAACATAAATGACAGAATTAAAGCCGGAATTAAGGTCCGAATATGAAAAGCCTAAAATATTAAAGATCAGAATTTAATTCACGGAATTAAGTTCCGGAATTAAAGTTCCGAATATAAAAAGACTTATTATTAAATAGCCGAAATAATAATAACTGTCTTCAAAATGTGCGGGTCCTTCTAGCCGGAAACACGGATGGCGATACCATCCGGGGGCGTATCAAGTTCCCCCTTTGGGTTTCCATCGACAGATGAGTCCTATTAATAACAATACATAGTTTACATAATTACATAGAGCAACCCTCTATTTACAATATCTGCATATTTTATCATACCGCCGCAGTTGAAACTAGATGATGCATTACAATAAGACTGGATCTAAAATCTAGGATCAATTGTCTTGAGAGCCTTTGTAAATATATTCGCATACTGAAAAGTCGAAGGTACGTCAAGAACTCGAACGTGACCGCGGACAACCTTATTTCGGACGGAGTGAATGTCAATCTCAATATGTTTGGTTCGTTGGTGTTGAACCGGTTTGCTAGCAAGATAAGTAGCAGATATGTTGTTAGTGTAGACAATGAATGCCTTCGCAAGCGGGCAATGAAGCTCAAGGAAAAGATTATGGAGCCAAGAACACCCCAAAACAACGTTGGCAACTCCTTTATATTCTACCTCGGCACTAGACCGGGAAACCATAAATTGTCTTTTAGCAGACCACGATAAAGTGTCATTGAAGAAGACACAGTAACCTGAGGTTGACCGTCGCGTATCAAGATACCGTACCCCGTCGGCATTTGTATATGCAATGAGGTCAAATTTCGGAGAAAGAGAGATGGTGATACCTAGCGATGACGTGCCAAAGATGTAGCGGATGATACGCTTAAGAGCAACGAAATGAGGCTCACGAGGATGATGCATGACAAGCATATCTGCTGGACGGCAAAACTGATGTCAAGTCTTGTGAAAGTAAGATACTGAAGGGCCCCTGTCAAGTTGTGATACAATGTCGGATCACTAACAAGTGGTCCAAAGGAGGCGCTGAGCTTGATAGTGGTTTCAGCAGGTGTGACCGTAGATTTATATGCAATCATCTTGGTTCGTACAACAATCTCCCGAGCATACTTGTCTTGAGACAAGAATAAACATGAAGATGAGCGCTGAACAGAGATGCCCAAAAAATAAGATAGTGGGCCTAGATCAGACATAGCAAACTCCATACTAAAGGAAACACTGAAAGTATTACGGAGGTCATCGGATGAAACGGTGAGAATAATATTATCAACATATAGTAATAGATAATCAAGATGATTTCCATGCCGATAGATAAATAGAGAAGAATTGCTCTTACTACCGATAAAACCAGTGCTGAGGAAATAGCCTACAAATCATTGATACCAAGCCCGGGGTGCCTGCTTGAGGCCATATAGAGATTTTCCAATAAGCAGAAGTGAGAAGGGCGAGTAGAATCAGTTAAGCCAGGGAGGTTGAAACATGTGTACTGTCTCGTTGAGATGCCCATGGAGAAAGGCATTCTTAACGTCAAGTTGGTGAATGGACCAAGAGCGAGACCCAACTAGACTAAGAACCGTCCGGATAGTAGCCGGCTTAACAACCGTACTTAAAGTCCCGGCGTAATTTATTCCAACCTGCTGGGAACATCCATTAGCAACTAGACGCGCCTTCTACCGCAAGGGAACCATCAGATCGGAACTTATGACGGAAAATTCACATACACCGCACAAACAATATTAGTCTGCTCAAGACGAGGAATAAGAACCCAAGTACCAATCCGTATAAGGGCACGATATTCATCGAGCATGGAAGCATACCATTTTGGATCTTGGACAACCGTTTTATGTGATGTGGGTATAGGAGACAAAACGGGTGTGGTGGTTGTATGGACGTCAAATATTTGGCGAGGTTTGAAAATACCGCTAAGTGAGCGATTATTAGGCCGGTTCGAGGGGATTATATTAGTATGGGGATGGGGTTGGATGTCGGCAGCTATCGGTGTGGGAGAGAATTATTAAATGGCAGGTTAGCCTGTAGTGGGTGAAAGAGGAGGCAGGCCAGAAGGGAGAGAGGCCCGTGAGGGGTGTGTGCCAGTGGGCTGGGGTGAGCCGGATAAGGAAGTAGCTGGATTGGAAGTGAGGCGGCTGGCGCACTAGGGAAAACAACAGGGGATTGGAAATGGGTGGGCTGTTTTGAGCCAAAGTGTCACGAGCCTGAGATGCAAGCTGTTGGGCTAGGTGATACTGTGACCAACCCGAATCAGTATCCAAATGCACGTGAGGTGATGAAGAAGACGCAATATTTTGAAACGGAAAAACGAACTCATCGAAAGTGACATAAAGGAAATGATAATCTTATTTGATTTCAAATCCAAACACTTGTACCCTCTATGATGAGTAAGATATCCTAAAGTGAATGTCATGGAGGGCGAAAAATGAATGAAATTGGTGATTATTTAATTCACGACCCGTGTCACATTGGAAATTTTTAATAGGCACATTGAATTGTGTTTTAACGAATTTATGGAATTGCACACAGAAATCAAACACGTGAGATTTGTATTTAATGGGATAAGCCGAAAGAAAATGTGAGAAATCATCAAGGAATAAGAGGTAATATTTGAAACCTTCCCGGCTAGGAACATGTGACGTCCAAAGATCATTGTGAATGATGTCAAACGTGCAACGGTAGTGTTTAAATAAAGATCGTTCAAATGGGAGCCTTTGATGTTTCCCAAACCGGCCTACCTCCAAAGATCAATGTGAATGATGTCAAACGAGCAATTGTAGTATTTAATGATGTCAAATGTGCAATTGACGTGCCAGGATGACCTAGACGAGCATGCTAGAGACTCAAGGACTAAGCGGAAAAAGCTTGAGCTTACGCAGAACTTGTGGTAACTGGATAAAGATCCCCATAGCTATTGCATCGCAGACGTATGGTCCCCGTGTGTAAATCCTTTACAGAAAAACCAAACGGGTCAAACTCAATACTGACTTGGTTATCAGTCATGAAACGACGAACAAAGACAAGGTTTTTAACCATTTGAGGAGCTATATGGACTTTGGATAAATGGAGTGGATTGGTGGGAGTGCTAATGTGAGCGTCACCAAGACCTGTAGATGATATCCACATGCCATTTCCGAAAATTATCGAATTTAATAAACCATTATACGAGATGGATGAGAGGTTTCCTGAATTATTCGTCATGTCGGATGTAGCACCGGTGTCCATGTACCAAAGATTATCTGCGGGATTTATCGTCATGGACGCAAAAGCTTGATCAACGGAAGTGGGCTGTAGATAGGCGTCAACATCCGCAAGATGGGATGTTGGCCACCAGACTGTGCAGGAGATGGGCCCAATAATCCTTGCTGAGACGGATATGGGCCCAATAATCCTTGTTGAGATGGATATGGGCCCAATAATCCTTGTTGAGACGGATATGGGCTAGACGGCGTCTACAAATCGACTGGAGAAACTTGCTTCCAGTGGGCCTCATTTCAATGGGCTGGAGGTGAGCCGGATGTCACAATAGCCCAACCATAGTTAGGTTGAAACACAAATTGGGTAGGGAGTTGTGGAGTGCCGCCGATGGGGCGGGTTTGGCCCTTTTGGCCTCAACCGCGGTGACGTGAAGGTCCGTCTGGTTGGCCGGCAGAGGTGGTGCCACGGTGGTCTGTAGGCGACGGTTTGTGCGGACCACCAGTAGACGCATGAAGAGTCGTTGATTCCTTTCCGGGTGTTTGTTGATTTGCCATACGAGTTTCTTCAAGGATAAGTTATGAACGGGTTTTGTGAAATGTTGGCAATGGATCCAATTGTTGAAAGTAACATGCAGTTGCATTATATTCAGCAAGTAAACCGGACAAGAGTTGAAGGACTAATCGATTATCGGAGATCGGAGAATCGACGCCCTTCTATTGATCAGACAAGGCTTTCATGTGTTGACAGTAGGCGGATATGGAAGCAAAAGACGCCAATTTTCAGTTGGAAAATTCATGTTCCAGATAGGCTGCGCGCATGTGCTTATCGTCCTGAAAGATATCCTGAATGCAACCCCAAGCTTTGAGAGCAGTGTCGTCAGGATTGAGAATTTGAAGAAGAATGTCCTTAGAGACCGTATTGTAGATCCATTGGAGAACCGTTGCATCAACTTGCTTCCAAAGAGCATCATCAATGTTTGTCAGGCGAGGAACCTTAGCGTCAATATGATCCAAAACATTATGTACCTTGGCGGTGACGCGAAAGAGAGTGACCCAGGACGCATATGGGGTGTCATGATCTAGAATAAAAGCGATGTTGTTCTTGACGTTGGATATCCCAAGAGCGGAATGAAATGTTTGTTTCTTCTCTATAGACATTGTACGTGTGATGGTGGGGAAAAGAACTAGGGGACGCAACGGCGACAATAGGAGGGTGGCGCCGGCGACGGAGAGAAATCAACTCCAAATGGACCCGACTCCCTTCACCACCTCCAACCTTTGGAAATGACTCAGCTCCCAAACCACCACCAAATCCAATCTCATCAATAGTGTTCGGATCTCTATCATCACCACCTTCATCTATTTCACTTGAAAAAGCAAGGAACAACCTTATCTTCAACATCACCTCACACAAGCTCCTTCTACTTGAATGATCAATCTTAAAAACAGCACAAGTTCCCTTCTCCTTGCATGATGCTCTTGGCAGATATTTCATGCACCTGCTAATCTTCGGTCAAGATTGCGCCTTCTAACGAGTCTCTTTCATGAAGGCTCCAAGTACAATTCTAAAGTCCTCGATCATGCACCGAAATACAAACAACCTCATGCAAACGTATCTCCCCTAACCCTAAAAACATGCTAAAAGTAATCCTAAATACATCATCTAAAACCTAATAAACAAAACGACTCGATGTTAGCTTGAGTGTCATCAACCACATCCTTCGCATGTGTTGTCTGCCACTTAAACAAAGTATGATTACTATCTCTCCAAAATCACCTTCACATCATCCCTCATGCAAATGTTTCCTTCCATCCGAATAGCTTCTTTCGATCTGCACTCTCCAAAGTCACCTTCACATCCCTCATGCAAATGTTTATATTATCAGAGATCCATCTAAAATAATTGGAATAGACATAATCTTAAGGATCCGAATCTAGTAAACTTGATTAGCAAGTTCATGATAAAGTTGGACGAATATTAACTCTTGTTTAGAATAGAAGGTTGAGATTGATTGTTCAATTAAATTATAAAAAATAAGATAATATTAATAGTATAATTTAATTAATAAAAGCTAAGGTTATGAATTTTCTTTTAAAGGATTTCAATAATATAATTTTCTAATTTATACTTATTCTTTCTTCCTTTATTTTCAATTAAACTTAATATTAACTGTGTGACTATATACTCTATACATAAACCTTAAACAACAAAAATAAGTAACAATTTATAATTTTTCCTCTAGAAAGTGTAATAAAATAAAATAAAAAGTTTTAGTACTTGCTTATCAACTCCAATACTTTAATGAGGCCAAATTATTTTCAAGAGATAACTTATAAAAATTTAATGATATTTTGGTCAAAATCATCGAGATGAATTAAAGATTTTTATTAAAAAAATCATAATACTA
>BSUD01000349.1:411412-437972 GCA_033239045.1 Fagopyrum esculentum
TTTTTTTTTTCTCTAACAAAATGAAAAACTGTTTAATTTAAATTAACTAGAAATGAGGTTCCGAATTAAATTTTGATTTTTATATATGATTTATCAAGGGGGGAATTATATAATAATATACTAGCAACCTTTATCAAGATTATATAAAAAAAGTAAAATATATATTGATAAACATGTAATAAAATTGGTCCATTTTTTTAGAATGAATTGGGTTAAATAGACTCTCTTTTATAAGTTTTTATTTTGAAGACCCCTCTAATTTTACCCTACATGATTCTCCCTACATGAAAATTTTGTGTTAAATAGAAATATATTTACCAAATGAGTTTATGCTACCCATATTAATAGAGTAATAGTGGTGAAATCCTAAAAAGAAGAATGAAGAACGCGTTGCTCGGTATCGTCTCTTCTCCCTCTCAATACCAAAAACACTAACCCCAAATTCATTTCGATTCAATCTGCCTTGAACAATCCGGATATTTAAAGCAAAAAAGGAAGATCTCCTCTAACAAAATGAAATCCACCATGAAGCTCTCTTAAGACGGAGGCCGGATACTATTTCAATTATTCTCTAAAATTTACACAACTTTTACTTTTTAATAGTACTAATTTACTTCATAAACTTAATTTGGTATACTCCTGGAATTTTCACTTTAAAAAGAAAGAAGTACAGGCTTGCTTGTCAGTCCACTCATTGCTATCTGATAGCATTGTAATATATAAGATAGGGGTCTTTTTAGCGCGCGGAAGTGTTGCATACCTAATTTTGTTTTTGAACAATTTTGAACCATCAAACTTTCTTTATTTATTCTTCTATCTTTGTATCAACATATTTTCCTTATATTATCTATTTTAACAAATATCCTCTAAGAATGTCTTTTAAGCAAAAATTACGAATGTTGAACACGCTTAAAAAGAATTCTTGTTTTCATTGGTAGCAATCCATCCTCGTAACTCATGGTTAGTTCTGATATCAGTTGTAAGACATCGGAGTTAGCTCTGATACCATCTATAAGACCCGAGGTCTTAGGAAAGCTGTTCTCGTGCCAAACATGCACGCGTAGAAACTTTCCAAGAGGTCATCCATCTTGAAATTGCTTCCGCACGAGCAATTACAAATAAATCCCTTTTCAAATGATGCGTGATGAAATTTTTTACGGGGTATTACAAATATTAGTGGATAGCGTTTTCTTCGTTTATATTGTCACGTTTTGCTTTGTGTATGACTTACGTCGGTCGTAAACAGTTTATCGTGATAGTAGTTGATATATATATATATATATATATATATATATATATATTAGTGAGACTAATCAAAATTTCTGATACAATATTAATGCTTGTTTGGTTGGGTGTACAAAATCCGGTAAAGTAAATTAATCCATTAAATGGGATTCAATTAAGGTGTTTGGTTGCAAAATTAAAAATGATAAAAAAAATTAAAATAATTTACTAGATATTTTCCAATTACCTCAAATGGAGTATTTATAATTATCCACTCCTCCCTAGCTAACAAAACAATTAACGTGTTATTTTGATATCAAATCTCCCAATTACCCTTAAAATTTTCATCTCCACCTTTTTATCCTATGAAAACGAAGGTTATAATCGTCATTAACTAATAATACCTATGAATTTCACACATTGTAAATTAGTGGATATTTTTTTGCTACCAAACATATTTTCTCAAATATCACCAATTGTAATTCTCAGTAATTCAATTCCTAGGAAAATCAATTCCCGGAATTGTAAATCCATTGTTTAACCAAACAAGCACTTAGTGATACTCATACAAACAACTCTCTTTCTTTCAAACACACAACTTTAACTTTACAAACAACTCTCTTCCCTTTCAAATTTGTTCTATTTCACCGGAAAAAAATAATTATATCATATTCTCTTGAAATTAATTAAATAGTTTGAGAAAAGAAAAAAAAAACTCTACGAAGTAAAAGAAGTTAGCCACTTTGATCCTCTTACGACCTGCAAAATACAAAGTGTAGTCTTCAAAACAAGTTTTCATATTAGCACATGTAAGTAAATTTAACTTTAAGGAAAAATAACCCAAAATAATATCAACTATCAACCCAAAATAATACCAACTTTAAAAATTAATAGGAACGATACAACAATTAATTTATTTACCAAAAATAATATGTCTTACTTTTCCGGCGAAAATACAAACTCCGGTGATAACGTGGTAACCGAAATTTGACATGTTATCAAAACATGGATTAGTTGTGTGATGTGGATTGTTTTTTTATTAAATTAAGTTAATAACACATGAAAAATATATAAAATAAGTTCTTTTATATAATTATTATATTTAAAATATAATTTTTGTAACTATTTTCTTATAAAGTTTTACAAATTTTTTTAATAAATATTTTTTTAAATAAAGAAAAAAATTATAATATATATGAAAAATAAATCGGTTTCTTAAAAAAATTTAAAACCTTTTTTGGATTTTTTTATATTTTGTATATATTAATTAATTTTAATACAATAAAATATTTTTAAAAACTCGATTTTTTATTTAAAAATTAGTTAAAATATATAAAATATCAAAAAAGTTTTTAAATTTAAAATTACAAAAAAAATATTTTAAAAAAAATGTTCTTTACATTTAATTTGGTAAAATAGTCTTGTATTATATATGATGTGGTTTTCTTTAACTTTTTTTACATGTGATAATGATATAGTTTGCCAACTTTCCAGAAAAAGTGTTCATCCTTGTCCCCGGTTACAAAGAAAATTTGTAGCAACAAAACCATTTTTACGAGGGATGGAGATAAACAATTAATGCAATATACTTTGAAAAAAATTAGAAAAATGAGTAAAAGGGAGTCCTAAAAAAAAAATGAATAATAAGACGTATTCGCACTATATTATTAAGGTTAAAGCAACTTCTATTTAAAATTGAATACAGTATGCAAAACTTTATTTATTAGCGTGCGGAAGTATTGCATATCCAATTTTAATTTTTGAACAATTTTGAACGTTCAAATTTTCTTCTTTTTTTTTTTGTAATCTTTGTATCAACATATCTTCCTTAAACTATCTACTTTATCAAATATTCTCTAAAAATGTCTCTTTAAACAAAGTTACGAATGTTGATCACGCTTAACTACAAAGTAAGAACACTTCTTGTTGAAATGGGTGGCAATCAATCCTCGTAACTCAGGGTTAGCTCTAATATCATATATAAGACATTGAAGTTAGCTCTAATAACATATGTAAGACCCGAGGTCTTAGGGATGTTGTTCCCGTGTCAACCATGCACGCGTAGAAATTTTGCAGGAGGTCACTCATTTTGAAATTGATCCTGTAATAACAAAAAATTTTAAGTTCCGGTAAGAGGAAATTAAACAAAATCCGACGAGACCATTGTAAATAATAAATCAGTAAAACAGAACGAGTTTAGTTCTATCATTTTATGTGACCTAGATTCACATAAAATGATAAATTAAATTCCCGGGAATGATCTACGCTTTTAAATAAAATCAATTATAATTTATAAATACGGAAACTAATTCCGTATTATATAAATTCCCGCACTTTAATGAGTTCCGGATCCGTTCTAAAAAGAGTTGGATTGGAGCTAACCCGCTACTAGGCCCAAATTATCGGCCCAGCCCAGCCGGCCCATTCCTAATGACTAATCTAATTAACCTAATTAATTAACCTAATTCTAAACCTACGTTAAACCTACCGCTCCTCTACTCACCTTCTGTAACTCGCCTTCCTTGCCGCTGAGAAGAGTGATAGCATGAATTATAGTCTATATTTTGGGGTTTGTTTGGACGTTTTATCTTTCATAATCTGCATGTTTGTATGTACATTATGTGATTTTACTACCATTTCATCTACCTTTGCGAGAATCGAGGTCTACACCTAGTTTCGTTGTAATTGCAGGTAATATGGTACGTTTTGCATCAAAAAGGAGCAAAAGGAGTCAAGAGTCATTTGGAGCTACATTCAGGAAGCACAACCATGGATTAAAGATTTACTTTGGACCAGTTTTGAGAGATTCTACACTCAGTTATGATCACCTCGGTTGCCCAGAGATTCATCTCGACCGAGGCGATCCAGAGACGCCGACTCGACCGAGGCGAACACCTAGGACGCGGCGAGAATATTTTATTCTTGGCTGAGATCTTTTAAAATTGGAAAGTGATCTTATATTTTTGGGCTGAGCTTCTAGAAGGAAGGAGATATGCAGAATCATATATTTTACCTATATTTATGGGATAATATCTTCTTAAGATTTATTATCTTTGGAGGTTTATTTTTCCTATAAAAAGGATTGGATTTTCCACAAATCCGATCATGCTTAGAAGCCCGCTTACACCGAAATACAGTTGGATACACCCGCTATCAGCGCAGCAGCCGCATCCTACTCCAATTTGGGAGAGAGTTGAAGAACCTTTTTGAAGGTTGAAGGAAGATTGAAGACTATAGCTTTATAGCTTTTTGGAGGGTTTTGTAAGATTGTCTTCAATTCCTTTCCTTGTTGTCTTGTCTTGTTGGATCATTATCCAAGGAACGATTTTGTGTGATATTTGATTCAGTTATTGAAGTGTTTTCATTAAATTCTTCTTTGTTTAAATATTCACCTTCTTCCCATATATTTAATACTTTCATTATGATGATGAGTGGCTAATTTCCTTGTGTGATTCTAGGGTGATTGGCTGAAGGTTGTGGGAAAAAAAATGATAGAATGATCTTAATCACAGTAGGATCCTGAAAGTTCGAGTCTTTAACCTTAACCCTAAGCATCTCGTTCAGTCGATGAACATCTCGGCCGGGGTGGAAACTGGCTGACCGAGGTGGCTTATCCGATCCTTAACTGAGAGTTAATGTGTTAGAGTTTGCCAAATCCTATTCTTATTATACCTTTCTGGTTCAAAGCAAGCTTAGGATGAGACTTACCCGGTAATTCCTTAGTTTGTATACTAACGATCATAAGTGTAGGTAATAAAGGCTTGTCCTTTATTGGGGTTTGAGTGTGCTTCCATCCCATCTTTGTGAGTTAGCCTGAGACTTACCCGGTAAAGGTTGATTCTATTCCCTTAGATGGTGTGTTAGTTTGAGGTTATAGTTCTTTATCTTAATTCCTTGAGACTTACCCGGTAATAGGAGTTACGGTTTGGGATTAGTGTGTAGTGAGACTTACCCGGTGATCTACTCCACTTTAGAAACACCTTCCCCATGCAAAAACCTCAGCTTTGTCCGTTTATCTATAGATCTTGAGTTGGAACCACAACTAGATGCTTTAATCCCTAGAATTGCATGTTTGCTTTATTTGACCTCTTATTCATCTTTGATTGTATTACTTGCTCTTGTGGTTAGCATCAACACTAGCATACCGTATTGGACTTTGTTTCACTAAGTCCCTGTGATCGACCCCTGGAATTTTCTTGCTTTTACTACGATTGACCCGTACACTGCGGGTTCGCATCCTTGTTTTAAGCTTAAGTCTAGGGTTATAAATTTAAAGCTTGCACACACCTTTTGGAGCGAACAAGTTTTTGGCGCCGTTGCCGGGGACTTGGTCTAGACCGAGCCGGTACGGTTTGCTCTTGGGGCATTTGCCCCGTGTTGTCTTACCACTCTACTTGAGTGACTTTTGCAGGTTCTTTCTTAGGTATATGCGAAGAACCCGCACTGGAAAGGAAATCGTTCCTTACGATCCCGAACCAGAAAAGACATACAAACGACGCTTAAGAGAAGCGAAGATGGCCCAACAAGACGATCACGATCTTTTGGCCCAATTGAGAGAGACGCAGGAGCAGCTACGTCTCAGTAAAGAAGAACTAAGGCAGGAAAAAGAAGAGAATCAGGCCAGGAATGCAGCAATCGAAGCTGAGATTGCAGCAATTCGGAACCAGATTCAACCTCGACCGATGCAGGATCCAGTAATTGATCCTCGACCGAGGCAAGTCCCAGTTCCTGACGCCCCGGCCGATGTGCATCCACTTCGGATGCCAGTCCGAGATGTTCTTCTTGCAGGAATTCCACAAACCCTAGGTCAAAGGATGGACCCTAATCAACAGCTGAGGCGTCCAGGAGTGAATCTAGGAGATCCAGCGGACCATGACTACGAACTTCGACCACAAGTTCTAGCGATGATTCGCCAATGTCAATTCGGAGGGCTAGAGAAGGAGTCGCCGCATCAACATCTTCAAAACTACGAGATCTTGATGGAGACCTTGCGACCTCCCAGAATTGAAAATAACAACTACAAGCTAAGACCTTTCTACTTTTCTCTTAAAGATAGAGCTCTTACTTGGTATCAATCTCTTCCTGCAGGAAAGATCAGCACATGGGAAGAGATGACTACGGAATTCTTGACCAAATTCTTTCCCCCCTCAAAGACTGCTGAAATGAGAGGGAAGATCAATGCTTTCATCATGAAGGACAAGGAGAGTTTGTCCAAATCATGGGAGCGGTTCAAAGATATCCTTTTGGATTGCCCACATCATGGGATTCCAAAGATCGAGTTGTTGGAGATCTACTTCAAAGGGCTGGACGGAAACACCCAGTTTAATCTCCAACTACTCTCCGCCGGCACATTTATGGATATGGCGGTTGACGAGGCTTGGGATTTCATCGAGAAGCAAGCCTTGCACATGGAGAAGTACACCCACCAAGGAGCTGAAGGTGGAGTTAAAAGAGTCAACTTTCAAGAGACTCAAACCAACAACAACCAATTCACGTCCTTGAAGAACGACGTGAAGCAATTGAAGGAGCTATTGATGGCTCAAACTAAGAAGGAAGAGCAAGGGCAAAGGAACAACAACAACAACAACAATAACGGGTACCGTAACAACAATAACGGACCCCGAAACAACAACTACAACAACAATAAAGGATCCAATAGCAACAATTGGAGAGCGAATAATAACCAAAACAACGGTAACAATTATTCAAACTCCAACTCTAATGATTCCTCTAACCCTTTCCTCTCTCCTCCTTCTTCTTCTTCTACTCCATTGAAGAGCCAAGGGCAAGGATCAAGTTCGTCTCAGCCGGAAAAGAAGGACGCAGTCCTGGAGGCAATCTTGATCAAGCTTAGTGCTATGGAGAATTCTATGACTTCATTTTCGAGGGCCCAAAAGTCCTTCGAACAACAACTTGCTAATAGGGCGAATGAAGCGCCAAGAGATCCAGGGAAGCTTCCAGCAAAGACGGAAACTAACCCTAAGGGCCAGTGCATGGCCATCACGACGAGGAGTGGACTCAAAACCACAGATCCAGTACCTCGCTCGACGCAGACCACCTCGGTCCAGATCCAGTCGAAGAACACCTCGACCGAGATGCCAACCGAGGCGGTGCAACAGAAAGCAGGAGGAACAACTGAAGCCTATGTTCCACCTCCTGCATATAAACCACCACTTCCATTTCCCCAGTCCAGAGCCAGAGCACATCTTGACAAGCACTTTGGTAAGTTCCTCGACTTGATGAATAAGCTCCATATTAATATCCCTTTCCTTGATGCTATTTTAGGTATGCCCGCCTACGGGAAGTTCTTAAAGGAGATCCTATCAAGGAAGAGGAAGCTGGAGGATGTTGGTGAAGTTAGGATGACATCTAAGTCTTCGGAGCTTATAAAGATCATGAAGGAGAAGATGCCACCTAAGTTGAGAGATCCCGGCTCATTTTGCATTCCCATTCAAGTTGGGGATGTCACTTGTGAAGCCCTATGTGATCTAGGAGCCAGCGTGAGCATCATTCCGCTGGAGCTATGCATTAAGATCGGTCTTGGAGAGCCCAAGCCGGTCAAGATTCGACTTTACATGGCGGATCGCTCCATCACCCATCCCGTGGGCATTTTGGAAGACGTTCCGGTCAAGTTAGGTAACTTCTATCTACCCATAGATTTTGTCGTACTTGACATTCCCGCAGATTATCCTGTTCCTATCATTCTCGGGAGGCCATTTCTAGCAACTTCGGGTTGCAATGTGGATTGCAAGAACGCCAAGTTGAAATTCAACGTTGGTGGCGATGAGGTGGAGTTCGCACTACTTGCAGCCATGAAAGGGGAGCAAATAAGTGATGATATCTTCAACATCTACGATGAAGAGGAATCAAGAGAATTGGTGAGCTCTATCCTTATTAATGATCCACTCGAAAGAGTTATTAGCTTCAGTTTAATGGAGGAAGGTATAGATGCTTCTTGTGATGCAGATATACGGAGCCTGAAGGCACTGGAAGAAGATCCAGGAGCCATGACTGAGAAGCTGATCCAGGAAACGAAGATTTCCAGCCTCGGATCCAGTAGCAGTACCTCGACCGAGGCACTTTCTGGACTGAGCGAGGCGTCTGAAGAACACCTCGGTCAACGCCTTTGCGCCTCGACCGAGATCGGCAGAGAGACGATTCAAACTGAGACTGCACATAGTCCAGTTCCTGACACCACTCCACTGGAAAGAGGAAGCACAGATCCCTCCCAGAAAGCACCCCCAGTTGTGGAGCTTAAACAACTCCCTAGTCACTTGAGGTATATCTTTCTTGGGCCGGATTCTACTTATCCCGTTATTGCTAGTGCTTCCCTCTCCGATTCTGAATTATCTAAGCTAATGCATGTCCTGAGAAAGCATCGGAAAGCCATAGGCTACACCACGGACGATCTTATTGGCATTAACCCTTCTTTCTGCATGCATAGAATTCTAATGGAAGATAATCATAAGACTTCACGGGAACCTCAAAGACGGTTAAATCCGATCATGAAAGAGGTTGTGAAGAAGGAAGTTCTTAAGTTGTTGGATGCAGGTATTATTTATCCTATCTCGGACAGCAAGTGGGTTAGCCCGGTGCATGTCGTCCCGAAGAAAGGAGGGATGACCGTTGTGACGAATAAGAACAACGAGTTGATCCCAACAAGGACCGTTACGGGCTGGAGAGTTTGCATCGACTATAGGAAGCTGAACACGGCTACTAGGAAAGATCATTTTCCGCTTCCCTTCATAGATCAAATGCTCGAACGGTTGGCCCAGCATTCACACTTTTGCTACTTGGACGGCTATAGTGGATTCTTCCAGATTCCTATCCATCCGGATGATCAGGAGAAGACCACTTTCACATGTCCTTGGGGGACGTTTGCCTATCGGAGGATGCCATTCGGATTGTGCAATGCACCCGCTACCTTCCAGCGATGCATGATGGCCATCTTCTCCGAGTACATAGAGGAGATCATGGAGGTATTTATGGATGATTTTTCTGTATATGGTTCCTCTTTTGATGATTGCCTATCTAACCTTTCTCTAGTGCTTAAAAGATGTGAAGACACTAACCTTGTTTTGAATTGGGAGAAGTGTCATTTTATGGTTAATGAAGGCATTGTGCTAGGACACCTCGTTTCTAATCGAGGTATTGAGGTCGATCGAGCTAAGATCGAGACTATTGAGAAGCTCCCTCCTCCTTGTTCTGTTAAGGGTGTGAGGAGTTTTCTCGGGCATGCAGGTTTCTATAGGAGATTCATCAAGGACTTCTCCAAGATTTCTAAACCTCTAACTAACCTCTTGAATAAAGATGTTGTTTTTGAGTTTTCGCAGGAGTGTCTTGATGCTTTTTACAGGATTAAGGAAGCGTTGATCTCCGCTCCCATTATCCAACCTCCTGATTGGACCTTGCCCTTTGAGGTCATGTGTGACGCTAGCGATGTAGCCGTAGGAGCGGTGCTTGGGCAAAAGAAGGATGGACGGACCACCGCCATTTACTATGCTAGCAAGACGCTAGATGTAGCACAACGCCACTACGCTACCACCGAAAAAGAATTATTGGCGGTTGTATATGCTTTCGAGAAGTTTCGTTCCTACCTAGTAGGGGCGAAAGTCATTGTCTACACCGACCATGCGGCCATTCGTTACTTGTTGGCTAAGAAAGATGCAAAGCCGCGCCTTATTCGATGGATTCTCTTGCTTCAAGAGTTTGACCTAGAGATCCGCGACAAGAAGGGATCCGAGAATTCAGTTGCGGATCACCTCAGCCGGTTACCGGAATCCTCCCGCGAGACGGATAGCCCACCCATAGACGATTCATTCCCCGACGAGCACTTGCACGTTTTGGAGCGTTTGATGGACTTACTTACTTCACCCCACGATGGAGGTGAAGTATGGGGTGAGGGAACCTCCTACCTCGTTTGAGACGCATCATGGTCCAGCTAGCGACCTTAAACCAAGCGCTTCTTGGGAGGCAACCCAAGGTATTGTTTTCTTCTCCCTTTTCTAGTTTAGTTTAGATAGTTGCTTTGTTTTTGTTTTCCTCTAGACAACAACCAGGTATTCCAAAAGGAAGGATCACAGTTCAGGAGCTACACTGGAAGAACAAAATTTCGAGAAGTTGAGGAAACGAGCTTTACTGAAATACATCTCGGGTACTGTCAGAACACCTCGACCGAGATGTGCTTCGCCAACCGAGATGGTCTTATCTGGGAGCTGTTTCTTACTTCTTCATGCAGTTTAGCTATGTTCGGTGAGTATCCTGTCCTTAGACCTATTTTGACCCACTGGGACAGTGTGTCCTAAGTATGGGGTGTTTATTGAGGTATTTGACACTTATGTGATGCATGACTCTATTTGACCGGATATTTATGCTTCACTTTTGCATCCATATGATTATCTGATACTACATGCATACCTACAGATTATTTGATTGAGAAAAACGTCGAAACCGAAAAAAAAATTGGTTTTAAAAAAAATTTTTTGACCTCGACCGGGACAGTTCTGGCAAAACGAGGTGTTTCACCTCGGTTGAACCAAGAACACCTCGACCGAGGTGGGGTAACAGAAAATTTTCGAAAACGATTTTTGTGTTACTTATCTGGATATGATCTCAGTGAAGATTTTGTTTACCGACTGGATTTAAATTCTTTATATGTTTGAAATGTTTTATGATATGTTTAAGTTGCTAAATGCTTTGTTTGAAATTATTGGCATGTTTAATACTTTATTTTTATCCAAATTATGTTGAATTTGAAGGTTGACACCGCAGCATAAGTTCTCTCACGTTCTTCTTGGAAAGACCAAGGCAATTCATTCTTCTTCTTCTTCTTCTTCTTGATCATGCTTAGCCCCTCATATACATATTGCCTCCCTTTACCTATCCGGGAATTTGGAAGCAAGCGAAGTGGTGAAAGCAAGTCAAAAGTTGAGAAGTGGCTGAAAGTGAAAGTGTTAGAAAGCAATAATAGGTTTGGGGAAGTCAATCATGAAGATGAGTAACTCGGCACCATTCACATAGCCGGGTGTTTGTGTCTTGCCAAAGTCGGATTGAGCGATATTCCTAACGGGTCATGGTATGTGCATCAAGGGTTTGACGCATCTCAAAGAAATTGATGATTGCGGATTTCCTAGGCTTCGGTTATTGTGCACCTCTGTCCATGCATCTCAAAAAGTAAAGTAAAAAAGAAAAAAGTGTGAAATAAGCAAAGCTTATTGGTGGAAGATGTTGCAAGTCAAAGTGAAAGTGAAGTTCATCCTTTTCCCGGATTCTAGCACCACATTACCTTACATGCATCCCTACCCTACACGTTTCTTGACCTTTCTTTTGGGAAGCCCTTGAGACCTTGAGCTTGTTGATTGACTTAGCGGTTTAAATCGGATTATACATGATTAATTTTGATAATTATGATTTATTATGCATTCTATGATTTTATGCAAAGATGAACAACTTTCCTATATTTATAAAATGTTTTGATCATATTGAGTTTTTAATTTCCAGGAAGTACTCTCTTAGAGTGATCTATGATAGTTGCACACCATAAAATGTTTTTGAAAGACTTTTCATTGATTTTCTTGACTTATAATCCATTCTATCTTGATTTCTATATGAGGAACTTGCTTAGGGACAAGCAAGGGCTAAGTATGGGGTATTTTGATAGCATGAATTATAGTCTATATTTTGGGGTTTGTTTGGACGTTTTATCTTTCATAATCTGCATGTTTGTATGTACATTATGTGATTTTACTACCATTTCATCTACCTTTGCGAGAATCGAGGTCTACACCTAGTTTCGTTGTAATTGCAGGTAATATGGTACGTTTTGCATCAAAAAGGAGCAAAAGGAGTCAAGAGTCATTTGGAGCTACATTCAGGAAGCATAGCCATGGATTAAAGATTTACTTTGGACCAGTTTTGAGAGATTCTACACTCAGTTATGAATCACCTCGGTTGCCCAGAGATTCATCTCGACCGAGGCGATCCAGAGACGCCGACTCGACCGAGGCGAACACCTAGGACGCGGCGAGAATATTTTATTCTTGGCTGAGATCTTTTAAAATTGGAAAGTGATCTTATATTTTTGGGCTGAGCTTCTAGAAGGAAGGAGATATGCAGAATCATATATTTTACCTATTTTTATGGGAATATATCTTCTTAAGATTTATTATCTTTGGAGGTTTATTTTTCCTATAAAAAGGGTTGGATTTCCACAATTCGATAAGCCCGCTTACACCGAAATACAGGCTGCATACACCCGCTATCAGCGCAGCAGCCGCATCCTACTCCAATTTGGGAGAGAGTTGAAGAACCTTTTTGAAGGTTGAAGGAAGATTGAAGACTATAGCTTTATAGCTTTTTGGAGGGTTTTGTAAGATTGTCTTCAATTCCTTTCCTTGTTGTCTTGTCTTGTTGGATCATTATCCAAGGAACGATTTTGTGTGATATTTGATTCAGTTATTGAAGTGTTTTCATTAAATTCTTCTTTGTTCAAATATTCACCTTCTTCCCATATATTTAATGCTTTCATTATGATGATGAGTGGCTAATTTCCTTGTGTGATTCTAGGGTGATTGGCTGAAGGTTGTGGGAAAAACAATGATAGAATGATCTTAATCACAGTAGGATCCTGAAAGTTCGAGTCTTTAACCTTAACCCTAAGCATCTCGTTCAGTCGATGAACATCTCGGCCGGGGTGGAAACTGGCTGACCGAGGTGGCTTATCCGATCCTTAACTGAGAGTTAATGTGTTAGAGTTTGCCAAATCCTATTCTTATTATACCTTTCTGGTTCAAAGCAAGCTTAGGATGAGACTTACCCGGTAATTCCTTAGTTTGTATACTAACGATCATAAGTGTAGGTAATAAAGGCTTGTCCTTTATTGGGGTTTGAGTGTGCTTCCATCCCATCTTTGTGAGTTAGCCTGAGACTTACCCGGTAAAGGTTGATTCTATTCCCTTAGATGGTGTGTTAGTTTGAGGCAATAGTTCTTTATCTTAATTCCTTGAGACTTACCCGGTAATAGGAGTTACGGTTTGGGATTAGTGTGTAGTGAGACTTACCCGGTGATCTACTCCACTTTAGAAACACCTTCCCCATGCAAAATCTCAGCTTTGTCCGCTTATCTATAGATCTTGAGTTGGAACCACAACTAGATGCTTTAATCCCTAGAATTGCATGTTTGCTTATTTGACATCTTATTCATCTTTGATTGTATACTTGCTCTTGTGGTTAGCATCAACACTAGCACACCGTATTGGACTTTGTTTCACTAAGTCCCTGTGATCGACCCCTGGAATTTTCTTGCTTTTACTACGATTGACCCGTACACTGCGGGTTCGCATCCTTGTTTTAAGCTTAAGTCTAGGGTTATAAATTTAAAGCTTGCACACACCTTTTGGAGCGAACAAGTTTTTGGCGCCGTTGCCGGGGACTTGGTCTAGACCGAGCCGGTACGGTTTGCTCTTGGGGCATTTGCCCCGTGTTGTCTTACCACTCTACTTGAGTGACTTTTGCAGATTCTTTCTTAGGTATATGCGAAGAACCCGCACTGGAAAGGAAATCGTTCCTTACGATCCCGAACCAGAAAAGACATACAAACGACGCTTAAGAGAAGCGAAGATGGCCCAACAAGACGATCACGATCTTTTGGCCCAATTGAGAGAGACGCAGGAGCAGCTACGTCTCAGTAAAGAAGAACTAAGGCAGGAAAAAGAAGAGAATCAGGCCAGGAATGCAGCAATCGAAGCTGAGATTGCAGCAATTCGGAACCAGATTCAACCTCGACCGATGCAGGATCCAGTAATTGATCCTCGACCGAGGCAAGTCCCAGTTCCTGACGCCCCGGCCGATGTGCATCCACTTCGGATGCCAGTCCGAGATGTTCTTCTTGCAGGAATTCCACAAACCCTAGGTCAAAGGATGGACCCTAATCAACAGCTGAGGCGTCCAGGAGTGAACCTAGGAGATCCAGCGGACCATGACTACGAACTTCGACCACAAGTTCTAGCAATGATTCGCCAATGTCAATTCAGAGGGCTAGAGAAGGAGTCGCCGCATCAACATCTTCAAAACTACGAGATCTTGATGGAGACCTTGCGACCTCCCAGAATTGAAAATAACAACTACAAGCTAAGACCTTTCTACTTTTCTCTTAAAGATAGAGCTCTTACTTGGTATCAATCTCTTCCTGCAGGAAAGATCAGCACATGGGAAGAGATGACTACGGAATTCTTGACCAAATTCTTTCCCCCCTCAAAGACTGCTGAAATGAGAGGGAAGATCAATGCTTTCATCATGAAGGACAAGGAGAGTTTGTCCAAATCATGGGAGCGGTTCAAAGATATCCTTTTGGATTGCCCACATCATGGGATTCCAAAGATCGAGTTGTTGGAGATCTACTTCAAAGGGCTGGACGGAAACACCCAGTTTAATCTCCAACTACTCTCCGCCGGCACATTTATGGATATGGCGGTTGACGAGGCTTGGGATTTCATCGAGAAGCAAGCCTTGCACATGGAGAAGTACACCCACCAAGGAGCTGAAGGTGGAGTTAAAAGAGTCAACTTTCAAGAGACTCAAACCAACAACAACCAATTCACGTCCTTGAAGAACGACGTGAAGCAATTGAAGGAGCTATTGATGGCTCAAACTAAGAAGGAAGAGCAAGGGCAAAGGAACAACAACAACAACAACAATAACGGGTACCGTAACAACAATAACGGACCCCGAAACAACAACTACAACAACAATAAAGGATCCAATAGCAACAATTGGAGAGCGAATAATAACCAAAACAACGGTAACAATTATTCAAACTCCAACTCTAATGATTCCTCTAACCCTTTCCTCTCTCCTCCTTCTTCTTCTTCTACTCCATTGAAGAGCCAAGGGCAAGGATCAAGTTCGTCTCAGCCGGAAAAGAAGGACGCAGTCCTGGAGGCAATCTTGATCAAGCTTAGTGCTATGGAGAATTCTATGACTTCATTTTCGAGGGCCCAAAAGTCCTTCGAACAACAACTTGCTAATAGGGCGAATGAAGCGCCAAGAGATCCAGGGAAGCTTCCAGCAAAGACGGAAACTAACCCTAAGGGCCAGTGCATGGCCATCACGACGAGGAGTGGACTCAAAACCACAGATCCAGTACCTCGCTCGACGCAGACCACCTCGGTCCAGATCCAGTCGAAGAACACCTCGACCGAGATGCCAACCGAGGCGGTGCAACAGAAAGCAGGAGGAACAACTGAAGCCTATGTTCCACCTCCTGCATATAAACCACCACTTCCATTTCCCCAGTCCAGAGCCAGAGCACATCTTGACAAGCACTTTGGTAAGTTCCTCGACTTGATGAATAAGCTCCATATTAATATCCCCTTCCTTGATGCTATTTTAGGTATGCCCGCCTACGGGAAGTTCTTAAAGGAGATCCTATCAAGGAAGAGGAAGCTGGAGGATGTTGGTGAAGTTAGGATGACATCTAAGTCTTCGGAGCTTATAAAGATCATGAAGGAGAAGATGCCACCTAAGTTGAGAGATCCCGGCTCATTTTGCATTCCCATTCAAGTTGGGGATGTCACTTGTGAAGCCCTATGTGATCTAGGAGCCAGCGTGAGCATCATTCCGCTGGAGCTATGCATTAAGATCGGTCTTGGAGAGCCCAAGCCGGTCAAGATTCGACTTTACATGGCGGATCGCTCCATCACCCATCCCGTGGGCATTTTGGAAGACGTTCCGGTCAAGTTAGGTAACTTCTATCTACCCATAGATTTTGTCGTACTTGACATTCCCGCAGATTATCCTGTTCCTATCATTCTCGGGAGGCCATTTCTAGCAACTTCTGGTTGCAATGTGGATTGCAAGAACGCCAAGTTGAAATTCAACGTTGGTGGCGATGAGGTGGAGTTCGCACTACTTGCAGCCATGAAAGGGGAGCAAATAAGTGATGATATCTTCAACATCTACGATGAAGAGGAATCAAGAGAATTGGTGAGCTCTATCCTTATTAATGATCCACTCGAAAGAGTTATTAGCTTCAGTTTAATGGAGGAAGGTATAGATGCTTCTTGTGATGCAGATATACGGAGCCTGAAGGCACTGGAAGAAGATCCAGGAGCCATGACTGAGAAGCTGATCCAGGAAACGAAGATTTCCAGCCTCGGATCCAGTAGCAGTACCTCGACCGAGGCACTTTCTGGACTGAGCGAGGCGTCTGAAGAACACCTCGGTCAACGCCTTTGCGCCTCGACCGAGATCGGCAGAGAGACGATTCAAACTGAGACTGCACATAGTCCAGTTCCTGACACCACTCCACTGGAAAGAGGAAGCACAGATCCCTCCCAGAAAGCACCCCCAGTTGTGGAGCTTAAACAACTCCCTAGTCACTTGAGAATTCTAATGGAAGATAATCATAAGACTTCACGGGAACCTCAAAGACGGTTAAATCCGATCATGAAAGAGGTTGTGAAGAAGGAAGTTCTTAAGTTGTTGGATGCAGGTATTATTTATCCTATCTCGGACAGCAAGTGGGTTAGCCCGGTGCATGTCGTTCCGAAGAAAGGAGGGATGACCGTTGTGACGAATAAGAACAACGAGTTGATCCCAACGAGGACCGTTACGGGCTGGAGAGTTTGCATCGATTATAGGAAGCTGAACAAGGCAACTAGGAAGGATCATTTTCCACTTCCCTTCATCGATCAAATGCTTGAAAGGTTAGCCCAACATTCACACTTTTGCTACTTGGACGACTATAGTGGATTCTTCCAGATTCCTATCCATCCGGATGATCAAGAGAAGACCACTTTCACTTGTCCATGGGGAACGTTTGCCTATCGAAGGATGCCATTTGGATTGTGCAATGCACCAGCTACCTTCCAGCGATGCATGATGGCTATCTTTTCGGAGTACATAGAGGATATCATGGAAGTGTTCATGGATGATTTTTCTGTATATGGTTCCTCTTTTGATGATTGCCTATCTAACCTTTCTCTAGTGCTTAAAAGATGTGAAGACACTAACCTTGTTTTGAATTGGGAGAAGTGTCATTTTATGGTTAATGAAGGCATTGTGCTAGGACACCTCGTTTCTAATCGAGGTATTGAGGTCGATCGAGCTAAGATCGAGACTATTGAGAAGCTCCCTCCTCCTTGTTCTGTTAAGGGTGTGAGGAGTTTTCTCGGGCATGCAGGTTTCTATAGGAGATTCATCAAGGACTTCTCCAAGATTTCTAAACCTCTAACTAACCTCTTGAATAAAGATGTTGTTTTTGAGTTTTCGCAGGAGTGTCTTGATGCTTTTTACAGGATTAAGGAAGCGTTGATCTCCGCTCCCATTATCCAACCTCCTGATTGGACCTTGCCCTTTGAGGTCATGTGTGACGCTAGCGATATAGCCGTAGGAGCGGTGCTTGGGCAAAAGAAGGATGGACGGACCACCGCCATTTACTATGCTAGCAAGACGCTAGATGTAGCACAACGCAACTACGCTACCACTGAGAAGGAGTTATTGGCGGTAGTATATGCTTTCGAGAAGTTTCGTTCCTACCTAGTAGGGGCGAAAGTCATTGTCTACACCGACCATGCGGCCATTCGTTACTTGTTGGCTAAGAAAGATGCAAAGCCGCGCCTTATTCGATGGATTCTCTTGCTTCAAGAGTTTGACCTAGAGATCCGCGACAAGAAGGGATCCGAGAATTCAGTTGCGGATCACCTCAGCCGGTTACCGGAATCCTCCCGCGAGACGGATAGCCCACCCATAGACGATTCATTCCCCGACGAGCACTTGCACGTTTTGGAGCGTTTGATGGACTTACTTACTTCACCCCACGATGGAGGTGAAGTATGGGGTGAGGGAACCTCCTACCTCGTTTGAGACACATCATGGTCCAGCTAGCGACCTTAAATCAAGCGCTTCTTGGGAGGCAACCCAAGGTATTGCTTTCTTTCCCGCTTTCTAGTCTAGTTTAGATAGTCTTTTGTTTTTGCTTTGCTTTGCTTTGTTTTTGGTGTTTTAGACAGATAACAGGAAGGAGCACTCCAGAAAAGGGAGAAGTTCGAGATTCTGAGGAAGAAAGAGGCACCTCGGTCACTGTCAGAACACCTCGACCGAGTTGATTCTTGAAGCAACCGAGGCGACTAGGGTTTCTGCAGAACCGCCTCGGTCCGTACCACCTCGGTCCAGTCGAGACTATCTCGACCGAGGTGACAGCAGATTCAGTAAAAGTATAAAAGGGGGAAAAATTACATTTTTTACTTTTTATTACCCACTTCGACCGCGGCGCACAGAATCGCCTCGCTCCCTCATTTCTCGCTCGTTTTCGAAGATTTCTGCTTCCAAACCGAGATTAAAGAGTAGAGGAGTCGATTGCAACTACAAATCTGCAAGAAATTTGAGCGATTCGACCGAAACGAGGTAAAAACGTTCGAAAACCCTAACTCGTTCGTTTTCTGCTATTTGGGCTTTGGTTGCCCTTGAATCTGTTGAGAAAAGGCATAAGTACCCCTTAGGAAGCAATTGTAGTGATTTTAGGGGGAAAAGAACTGGAAATCTGAGAATTGGAATTCGAACTGCTACGCCTCGGTCCAGTCGGTCTGCACCTCGACCGAGGTGATTTCTGAGGGTTGTCAGTCAACCGAGGTGGTCTGACAGATTGATTAGGGAAAATGAGTTCAGATCGCCGTTTAGCCCTGAGAGACAGATCTTCACCCTCCCCTTCCCCTTCTTCTTCCCGACCTTACCGCCCGGTCATCCACGAGAGATGTCGGGTAGATTACGAGAGGATAGCGGGCCGTCCAGTTATCGCACCGCGATTTCTGGAGGTATCCGCCTTTGACTGCCTAGGGTTAGAGGCCGACCTTAGGAGGATGATTGCCACAGTTGGGCTGGATCAGTTTTCTGAGATCCGAGCCCCAGCCTACATAGAGCCGACACTAGAGTTCGTCAGCTCCTTCTCCTACCTACCCACAGAGGGATCTGTGAAGTACCGGCTGATGAGCCGGAACTTCATAGTTCCATTAGAGATATTCAGAGAGATTTTCAGCTTTCCTACCCCTACAGCCGTAGACTTCCCCTCCCGATCCGTAGCTAGGGAGTTTTGGGGTCAGATCGCCCACATCACCACTCATGCAGACAGATGGCGCCCTGGAGATTCCAGGGAGAAGGTCATCTTCCACCCAGCTTTCAGACTCGCCCACCGGATATTCAGCGAGATGCTTCTGGCGCGTACTGAGACGCCCCAGAAGATCAGACAGGGGGAGCTTTTCTCTTTATACTGCATGGTTACAGGCGGCTTCCCGGACTTTGGCTTGCTCCTGGCAGAGGATCTGCACAGGATCAAGGCCAAAGGGAAGGGTGATATTTGCTGTGGAGGTCTAGTCACCCACATCGCCTCCTACCACGGGATGGATCTCAGTATCTGCACATTGGCGGCGGCTCCGAAGCCGCTGGGTCTGCAGGAGATGATCACGAGGCGGATTCTTGTTCCTCGTGGGTTGACTACTCCGTACGTTGCCATGCCTTGGGAGCGGACAGCGCCTCAGGGCATCAGATGGTCTGCACAGTTTTCGGTCTTCGACCCACATTTTTGGCAGACAGCATGGGCCCCGCTTATGGAGGACTATAGAGAGGGAGCAGCTGCAGCTGCTGAGGAGGCTGAGGAGGCTGATGAGGAGGATGATGACGAGACAGTCGATGAGAGAGGAGGCGGCGTCCCGATGGACACAGGGACGGACACTGCTGGGACGAGCGCGCCTCCCATTATTGATCTTGATGAGGACGAGGAGGATACTGAGCCTGCACCTGCTGCACCTCCTGCTAGATCTGCTAGGCGTCGGACACGCCGCCATAGAGATGCAGAGGCTCATCGTCGGATCGACGACTTGACAGAGCAGATGATAGACTCATATGCTGCCCTTACAGTGGACATCCAGGAGAGGTTTGCCGCCCAGCACCGACACCTTGACAGCTGGACTCAGCAGATGTTGGAGGGGCAGCACTATCAGCGTAGGATGATGGAGCTACAGTTCCAGCAGACTATGGGCTATCCGTTTGATCCGACCCAGCATCCTTACGTACCACCACCACCACCACCGGATCAGGACTACTGAGGAGCTGCAGGATTTTATTTATTATATTTTTATGCAGTTCGGCTCTTTATCCGGTGAGTCCTCCTTTCTTTCAGACTTTTATTATACCCACTGGGACAGTGTGTCTCAAGTATGGGGTAGTTGATGTATTATCTGACTTATTTGACTCATGATGTATTATTCGACTTATGATGTATCGGATATTTTCATATTTATGCTTCATTCTGCATTTATATGTTTATCTGAGATTGCATGCATACTTACAGGTTATTTGATTGAGAAAAACGTCGAAACCGAAAAAAAAATGGTTTTAAAAAAAATTTTTTGACCTCGACCGGGACAGTTCTGGCAAAACGAGGTGTTTCACCTCGGTTGAACCAAGAACATCTCGACCGAGGTGGGTTAACTGAGAGTTTTCGAAAACGGTTTTTGTGTTACTTATCTGGATATGATCTCAGTGAAGATCTTGTTTACCGACTGGATTTAAATTCTTTATATGTTTGAAATGTTTTATGATATGTTTAAGTTGCTAAATGCTTTGTTTGAAATTATTGGCATGTTTAATACTTTATTTTTTATCCAAATTATGTTGAATTTGAAGGTTGACACCGCAGCATAAGTTCTCTCACGTTCTTCTTGGAAAGACCAAGGCAATTCATTCTTCTTCTTCTTCTTCTTCTTGATCATGCTTAGCCCCTCATATACATATTGCCTCCCTTTACCTATCCGGGAATTTGGAAGCAAGCGAAGTGGTGAAAGCAAGTCAAAAGTTGAGAAGTGGCTGAAAGTGAAAGTGTTAGAAAGCAATAATAGGTTTGGGGAAGTCAATCATGAAGATGAGTAACTCGGCACCATTCACATAGCCGGGTGTTTGTGTCTTGCCAAAGTCGGATTGAGCGATATTCCTAACGGGTCATGGTATGTGCATCAAGGGTTTGACGCATCTCGAGAAATTGATGATTGCGGATTTCCTAGGCTTCGGTTATTGTGCACCTCTGTCCATGCATCCCAAAAAGTAAAGTAAAAAGAAAAAAATGTGAAATAAGCAAAGCTTATTGGTGGAAGATGTTGCAAGTCAAAGTGAAAGTGAAGTTCATCCTTTTCCCGGATTCTAGCACCACATTACCTTACATACATCCCTACCCTACACGTTTCTTGACCTTTCTTTTGGGAAGCCCTTGAGACCTTGAGCTTGTTGATTGACTTAGCGGTTTAAATCGGATTATACATGATTAATTTTGATAATTATGATTTATTATGCATTCTATGATTTTATGCAAAGATGAACAACTTTCCTATATTTATAAAATGTTTTGATCATATTGAGTTTTTAATTTCCAGGAAGTACTCTCTTAGAGTGATCTATGATAGTTGCACACCATAAAAATGTTTTTGAAAGACTTTTCATTGATTTTCTTGACTTATAATCCATTCTATCTTGATTTCTATATGAGGAACTTGCTTAGGGACAAGCAAGGGCTAAGTATGGGGTATTTTGATAGCATGAATTATAGTCTATATTTTGGGGTTTGTATTAGACGTTTTATCTTTCATAATCTGCATGTTTGTATGTACATTATGTGATTTTACTACCATTTCATCTACCTTTGCGAGAATCGAGGTCTACACCTAGTTTCGTTGTAATTGCAGGTAATATGGTACGTTTTGCATCAAAAAGGAGCAAAAGGAGTCAAGAGTCATTTGGAGCTACATTGAGGAGCAAAAAGGAATCCTTCAGGAAGCATAGCCATGGATTAAAGATTTACTTTGGACCAGTTTTGAGAGATTCTACACTCAGTTATGATCACCTCGGTTGACCAGAGATTCATCTCGACCGAGGCGATCCAGAGACGCCGACTCGACCGAGGCGAACACCTAGGACGCGGCGAGAATATTTTATTCTTGGCTGAGATCTTTTAAAATTGGAAAGTGATCCTATATTTTTGGGCTGAGCTTCTGGAAGGAAGGAGATATGCAGAATCATATATTTTACCTATTTTTATGGGAATATATCTTCTTAAGATTTATTATCTTTGGAGGTTTATTTTTCCTATAAAAAGGGTTGGATTTTCCACAAATCCGATCATGCTTAGAAGCCCGCTTACACCGAAATACAGGCTGCATACACCCGCTATCAGCGCAGCAGCCGCATCCTACTCCAATTTGGGAGAGAGTTGAAGAACCTTTTTGAAGGTTGAAGGAAGATTGAAGACTATAGCTTCATAGCTTTTTGGAGGGTTTTGTAAGATTGTCTTCAATTCTTTTCCTTGTTGTCTTGTCTAGTTGGATTATTATCCAAGGAACGATTTTGTGTGATATTTGATTCAGTTATCGAAGTGTTTTCATTAAATTCTTCTTTATTCAAATATTCACCTTCTTCCCATATATTTAATACTTTCATTATGATGATGAGTGGCTAATTTCCTTGTGTGATTCTAGGGTGATTGGCTGAAGGTTGTGGGAAAAACAATGATAGAATGATCTTAATCACAGTAGGATCCTGAAAGTTCGAGTCTTTAACCTTAACCCTAAGCATCTCGTTCAGTCGATGAACATCTCGGCCGGGGTGGAAACTGGCTGACCGAGGTGGCTTATCCGATCCTCAACTGAGAGTTAATGTGTTAGAGTTTGCCAAATCCTATTCTTATTATACCTTTCTGGTTCAAAGCAAGCTTAGGATGAGACTTACCCGGTAATTCCTTAGTTTGTATACTAACGATCATAAGTGTAGGTAATAAAGGCTTGTCCTTTATTGGGGTTTGAGTGTGCTTCCATCCCATCTTTGTGAGTTAGCCTGAGACTTACCCGGTAAAGGTTGATTCTATTCCCTTAGATGGTGTGTTAGTTTGAGGCAATAGTTCTTTATCTTAATTCCTTGAGACTTACCCGGTAATAGGAGTTACGGTTTGGGATTAGTGTGTAGTGAGACTTACCCGGTGATCTACTCCACTTTAGAAACACCTTCCCCATGCAAAAATCTCAGCTTTGTCCGCTTATCTATAGATCTTGAGTTGGAACCACAACTAGATGCTTTAATCCCTAGAATTGCATGTTTGCTTTATTTGACATCTTATTCATCTTTGATTGTATACTTGCTCTTGTGGTTAGCATCAACACTAGCATACCGTATTGGACTTTGTTTCACTAAGTCCCTGTGATCGACCCCTGGAATTTTCTTGCTTTTACTACGATTGACCCGTACACTGCGGGTTCGCATCCTTGTTTTAAGCTTAAGTCTAGGGTTATAAATTTAAAGCTTGCACACACCGTTTGGAGCGAACAAGTTTTTGACGCTAACCACAAGAGCAAGTAATACAATCAAAGATGAATAAGATGTCAAATAAAGCAAACATGCAATTCTAGGGATTAAAGCATCTAGTTGTGGTTCCAACTCAAGATCTATAGATAAGCGGACAAAGCTGAGATTTTTGCATGGGGAAGGTGTTTCTAAAGTGGAGTAGATCACCGGGTAAGTCTCACTACACACTAATCCCAAACCGTAACTCCTATTACCGGGTAAGTCTCAAGGAATTAAGATAAAGAACTATTGCCTCAAACTAACACACCATCTAAGGGAATAGAATCAACCTTTACCGGGTAAGTCTCAGGCTAACTCACAAAGATGGGATGGAAGCACACTCAAACCCCAATAAAGGACAAGCCTTTATTACCTACACTTATGATCGTTGGTATACAAACTAAGGAATTACCGGGTAAGTCTCATCCTAAGCTTGCTTTGAACCAGAAAGGTGTAATAAGAATAGGATTTGGCAAACTCTAACACATTAACTCTCAGTTAAGGATCGGATAAGCCACCTCGGTCAGCCAGTTTCCACCCCGGCCGAGATGTTCATCTAAGCTTGCTTTGAACCAGTTTCCACCCTAGAATCACACATGCAATCTCAGATAACTCACAAAGATGGGATAGAATCATCCTTGTTTTAAGCTTTTGACTGCCTAGGGTTAGAGGCTGACCTTAGGAGGATGATAGCTACAGTCGGGCTGGATCAGTTTTCTGAGATCCGAGCCCCAGCCTACATAGAGCCGACACTAGAGTTCGTCAGCTCCTTCTCCTACCTACCCACAGAGGGATCTGTGAAGTACCGGCTGATGAGCCGGAACTTCATAGTTCCATTAGAGATATTCAGAGAGATTTTCAGCTTTCCTACCCCTACAGCCGTAGACTTCCCCTCCCGATCCGTAGCTAGGGAGTTTTGGGGTCAGATAGCCCACATCACCACTCACGCAGACAGATGGCGCCCTGGAGATTCCAGGGAGAAGGTCATCTTCCACCCAGCTTTCAGACTCGCCCACCGGATATTCAGCGAGATGCTTCTGGCGCGTACTGAGACGCCCCAGAAGATCAGACAGGGGGAGCTTTTCTCTTTATACTGCATGGTTACAGGCGGCTACCCGGACTTTGGCTTGCTCCTGGCAGAGGATCTGCACAGGATCAAGGCCAAAGGGAAGGGTGATATTTGCTGTGGAGGTCTAGTCACCCACATCGCCTCCTACCACGGGATGGATCTCAGTATCTGCACATTGGCGGCGGCTCCGAAGCCGCTGGGTCTGCAGGAGATGATCACGAGGCGGATTCTTGTTCCTCGTGGGTTGACTACTCCGTACGTTGCCATGCCTTGGGAGCGGACAGCGCCTCAGGGCATCAGATGGTCTGCACAGTTTTCGGTCTTCGACCCACATTTTTGGCAGACAGCATGGGCCCCGCTGATGGAGGACTACAGAGAGGGAGCAGCTGCAGCTGCTGAGGAGGCTGAGGAGGCTGATGAGGAGGATGATGACGAGACAGTCGATGAGAGAGGAGGCGGCGTCCCGATGGACACAGGGACGGACACTGCTGGGACGAGCGCGCCTCCCATTATTGATCTTGATGAGGACGAGGAGGATACTGAGCCTGCACCTGCTGCACCTCCTGCTAGATCTGCTAGGCGTCGGACACGCCGCCATAGAGATGCAGAGGCTCATCGTCGGATCGACGACTTGACAGAGCAGATGATAGACTCATATGCTGCCCTTACAGTGGACATCCAGGAGAGGTTTGCCGCCCAGCACCGACACCTTGACAGCTGGACTCAGCAGATGTTGGAGGGGCAGCACTATCAGCGTAGGATGATGGAGCTACAGTTCCAGCAGACTATGGGCTATCCGTTTGATCCGACCCAGCATCCTTACGTACCACCACCACCACCGCCGGATCAGGACTACTGAGGAGCTGCAGGATTTTATTTATTATATTTTTATGCAGTTCGGCTCTTTATCCGGTGAGTCCTCCTTTCTTTCAGACTTTTATTATACCCACTGGGACAGTGTGTCTCAAGTATGGGGTAGTTGATGTATTATCTGACTTATTTGACTCATGATGTATTATTCGACTTATGATGTATCGGATATTTTCATATTTATGCTTTATCTGCATTTATATGTTTATCTGAGATTGCATGCATACTTACAGGTTATTTGATTGAGAAGAACGTCGAAACCGAAAAAAAAAAAAAATGGTTTTAAAAATTTTTTTGACCTCGACCGGGACAGTTCTGGCAAAACGAGGTGTTTCACCTCGGTTGAACCAAGAACATCTCGACCGAGGTGGGTTAACTGAGAGTTTTCGAAAACGGTTTTTGTGTTACTTATCTGGATATGATCTCAGTGAAGATCTTGTTTACCGACTGGATTTAAATTCTTTATATGTTTGAAATGTTTTATGATATGTTTAAGTTGCTAAATGCTTTGTTTGAAATTATTGGCATGTTTAATACTTTAATTTTTATCCAAATTATGTTGAATTTGAAGGTTGACACCGCAGCATAAGTTCTCTCACGTTCTTCTTGGAAAGACCAAGGCAATTCATTCTTCTTCTTCTTCTTCTTCTTGATCATGCTTAGCCCCTCATATACATATTGCCTCCCTTTACCTATCCGGGAATTTGGAAGCAAGCGAAGTGGTGAAAGCAAGTTAAAGTTGAGAAGTGGCTGAAAGTGAAAGTCTTAGAAAGCAATAATAGGTTTGGGGAAGTCAATCATGAAGATGAGTAACTCGGCACCATTCACATAGCCGGGTGTTTGTGTCTTGCCAAAGTCGGATTGAGCGATATTCCTAACGGGTCATGGTATGTGCATCAAGGGTTTGACGCATCTCGAGAAATTGATGATTGCGGATTTCCTAGGCTTCGGTTATTGTGCACCTCTGTCCATGCATCCCAAAAAGTAAAGTAAAAGAAAAAAAGTGTGAAATAAGCAAAGCTT
>BSUD01000349.1:441629-461852 GCA_033239045.1 Fagopyrum esculentum
TTCGGGACTAGTCCACACATGGTTTGTAGTGACGCTACCAAAGGAAGTCAGCTATACCTACACCAGTTGGATAAGGAACGGAGGCGAGAACTAAAAATAGTTCTCGTGCCACAACTTAAATTGAATAATGTGAATCACTTAAAGAACAGATAATAATTTGTTGAGTGCCAGCATGTTGTTTGTTTATCTTTGTTTCTGCTTGTGTTTGTGCTGTTGTCATTTTACTTATATTTGGTTAGTTAGCTAACGGTTGATATGTTGTTTAGATTTGACACAGGTTAGAGCAGATGCCGAGTGATCCAGATGGTAGTGGTCAGCCGGGGTGTCGTACTTTAGGACGTTTTGCAGTTTTTGCATTTGTGGGTTTTTCTGTTGAACATCGTTTCCTTCCGTACTTTGATATATTATTTTTTCCGGCTGTAGTTGATCTGGTCACATTCATGCATTGATAAAAACTATTTTTTTTGATTTTTAGTTTTCCTTATCGGTGCCTTGTTGTAAGATCATGTTAAGTTGTTGTCAAACTAAGGT
The DNA here is from genome assembly GCA_033239045.1 of Fagopyrum esculentum. Taxonomy (NCBI): domain Eukaryota; kingdom Viridiplantae; phylum Streptophyta; class Magnoliopsida; order Caryophyllales; family Polygonaceae; genus Fagopyrum; species Fagopyrum esculentum. The sequence continues at coordinate 442,161 of BSUD01000349.1, forward strand.
CGGGACCCACTGTGCGGTCCTAACCAGTAACTCCCTAAGTTGTATAATTTGGGGTGTTACAACATGGTATCAGAGCTCTAGGGTGGCAACAATGGCACTTGAATCTTCTAAAAAGGTCGTATAAGTAAATAAACAGAACCCGAAAGGGGTCTGAGTTTTTTCCAACGAAAAATTTTGGTTTTAAATGCATACAGAGTCGGGTTGGGATAGAAAGTACGGACGACCACCACTACCTCTGCGAATCTCGGTAATCTTAGGATAATTATGGACTTGTAATGTTACGATAGATTAGCTAGTTATAACTATAGTGATTACTATTCGTGCAGATGGCACGTACTAGGGCTGCACAAGTGACTGGCCGAGGTAGGGGTCGTCCCCCCTTCCCCCAGTCAGACAGGATAGAGCTGATAGCACCCCTACTGTCAGAGGGCGTGGTCGTGTGGGTAGGCCTCCACTAGGGAGAGGTCGAGGACGAGTCCCTCGAGATGACACACCTGCAGCAGACGTACCAGAGGTTGCTGTAGAGGAAGTAGCTGAGAGTGTAGGCCCCGAGGTCAGGCCTGTGCCCGCCGCTAGGTCTGGAGCACAGGGAGCTCGTTCTACTGAGTCGGGACGTGTCTCTATTGGAGTATCGGAGTATAGAGAGTTCAGAGCCTATGTTGAGCGCAGGGAAGAAGCTGCCAGAGTGGAGAGGCTTACTCAGGTACCATCAGTGGAGCCGGCTAGGTCAGCTCAGGTGACACAGGGAGTGTCTCAGGTGCCGGCTGTATCTGAGAGGAGGGCTGCTGTTGATAGAGCACCTACTGGGGCCAGAGCACCGAGACCGGATGAGTGGTTGAAGGCTTTCAACTCTCAGAAGGTCCCCTCATTCAGCGGAGAGATAGGGCTAGAGGTGGAGCACTGGATAGGGAAGATTGAGACTGCTTTGGAGGCAATACGTTGCCCCGTGGACCGACAGGTGGATTTGATACAGACCTGCTTCACAGATGATGCTCATTCATGGTGGCGTACCATTCGTAGCCGAGTCACCAGCTGGGAGCAGATGAAGACCATTGTCAGAGACAGGTACTGCCCAGTTTCGCTGAGGAGGGAGAGATTCCAGGATTTCATTGAGGCGGGATTCGAGGATATCCCGATTGCTGCAGCCATAAAGAAGTTTCAGAAGGAGTTGACTTTGCTTGGACCGTCTGCACCTCCAGAAGAGCAGCATGTTTATCTTTTCTCCAGGAGGTTGAGAGAGAGTACCCGATCCTACCTGGCTGGATTTCGATGTGAGACCTTGTCTGATTATCACGATAGGGCCTCTGCTTATGAGAGAGATAGGCCAGCTTCTAGGAAAGCAGCACAGTCTGGTGGGCCGGATAAGCGGCAGAGGACAGGACATGCTGGTAGCAGTGGGGCAGTAGCAGGCCATAGTAGAGGACAGACTCAGGGGAGGTCCAGTTATCACTCTACAGTCCGGACACCCAGTGGAGATCGACAGTGCTTTAACTGTGGTGGCCGTGATCACATTAAGCTAGACTGCCCGAAACCACTGGTCACTTGCTTTACTTGTGGGAAGCCGGGACACAGGGCTACTTTCTGCCGTCAGGGCAAGGCTTCTTCTCAGCAGGGATCTTCGCCTGCAGGTGCTGAGAAGAGTGTACAGAGACCCCCTCAGTACCGAGCTCCGAGTCAGCAGCAGCAGCAGTACCGGGCTCCAGGACATCCTGCTTCATACAGTGCTGCACAGGAGTCAGGTCGTGGCAGAGGGCGTGGCAGTACCACTGACACTAGAGGAGGACCATCGAGAGTGTTTGAGCTGAGGAGCACTGAGCAGCCTGCAGCACCTCCGACCACAGGTACCATTTGGATCCATGACTTACCTGTGCGTGTTTTATTTGATACGGGTGCCACACACTCCTTTATATCAGATGCATGTGTAGATAGGTTGTCCTTAGCTATAGTAGAGGGTGTACCTTTCGTGGTTGGGTTACCAGATGGGGGTAAGGTTAGAGGATCTCGAGAGATTTATGACTGCCCTATTCACCTGGGAGGCCGGATTTGGTTAGTAAATTTTCTAGTCATGCCCCTAGCACATGAGGACGTGATACTAGGGATAGATTGGATGACTAGACATGGAGCCGTCTTGGATATTGGTAGGAGGACTGTGACTGTTGCCACGGACGAGGGCCACAGAGTTATATTCCGAGGTTGGGACCTCGGAAAGTCCGGCACAGTCATCAGTGCAGTGAGGGCAGCCAGATTGATAGCACAGGGTTGCGAGGCCTTCTGGTGTTATGCCATGAAGGAGCGCAAGAGCCTGACAGTAGAGGAGATACCAGTCGCATGTGAGTTTGCAGAGGTCTTCAGGGACGACTTACCAGGGCTACCCCCACAGAGGAGTGTGGATTTTAGCATCGAGTTAGAGCCGGGCACGAGACCGATCTCGAAGGCCCCGTACCGCATGGCCCCGATAGAGCTGCTTGAGCTGAAGAAGCAGTTAGAGGAGTTAGCAGAGAAGGGCTTCATACGCCCTAGTGTTTCTCCCTGGGGCGCACCAGTGCTGTTTGTGAGGAAGAAGGATGGATCGATGAGACTGTGTATCGACTACAGAGAGTTGAACAAGGTCACCATCAAGAATAAGTATCCATTGCCTCGCATAGATGATCTGTTGGACCAGCTGCATGGAGCATCAGTGTTCTCGAGGATAGATTTGAGATCGGGTTATCACCAGCTGAGGGTGAGAGACCAGGACATACCTAAGACGGCATTCCGGACTAGGTATGGTCATTATGAGTTTGTAGTGATGCCATTCGGGCTCACTAATGCGCCAGCAGTATTTATGGAGTTGATGAATGGAATTTTCATCGACTTCTTAGACCAGTTTGTAGTGGTCTTCATTGACGACATTCTAGTTTACTCTAGAAGTCGAGAGGAGCATGCCGGACACTTGAGGACAGTGCTGCAGATTCTACAGGATAGTCAGCTATATGCTAAACTATCCAAGTGTGAGTTCTGGATGTCAGAGGTGGCATTCCTTGGCCATGTAGTGACTGCCGAGGGAATTAAGGTCGACCCGGCGAAGATTGAGTCAGTGTCTTCTTGGCAACCTCCGAAGAATGTGAAGGAGGTTCGCAGTTTCCTTGGATTGGCAGGGTATTACCGTCGGTTTGTGGAAGGGTTTTCCCTGATCGCCCGACCACTCACTTCCCTCCTAAGGAAGACTACTCGGTTCGTTTGGTCTGAGCCGTGTCAGCAGAGTTTTGATGAGCTGAAGAGGAGATTGACGTCTGCTCCAATCTTAGCACAGCCTGAGGGTACAGAGGACTTCGTAGTGTACAGTGATGCATCCAAGCTGGGCTTGGGGTGTGTCTTGATGCAGAGGGGTAAGGTTATAGCATATGCGTCTCGACAGCTGAAGACGTATGAAGAGAACTACCCCACTCATGACCTAGAGTTAGCAGCAGTAGTGCACGCTCTTAAGATCTGGCGTCATTATCTCTATGGAGCGACCTGTCAGATCTTCACAGACCATAAGAGTCTGAAGTACATATTCACTCAGCGGGAGTTGAATAACCGCCAGAGGCGGTGGCTAGAGTTGATCAAGGATTTTGACCTTGAGATTCTCTACCACCCCGGAAAGGCGAATGTAGTTGCTGACGCTTTGAGTCGGAAGACGCCTCGGGAGAAGGCGATAGCTCGGTTGACAGTACAGCCACAGTTACAAAGAGACTTAGCTTGGTTGGAGGTAGAGATCCAGTTCCCCGATACAGCTCATCAGTTAGCCACCTTAGAGTTACTTCCTGACCTGTTGGGTGAGATCCGACAGAAGCAGGAGACCTGTCCGACTTTGACCCGGATCCGAGACCGGATGTCACGAGATGAGGCACCTCAGTTCACTATCGGTGCCGATGGAGTGATGAGACGACAGGACCGTGTTTGTGTGCCATCAGACAGTGAGCTGAGACAGAGGATACTAGGTGAGGCTCATGCTACCCCTTACTCCGTACATCCAGGAGCGAGTAAGATGTATAAGGACGTGAGACGTTCCTTCTGGTGGGGTGGTTTGAAGCCTGATGTGGCCCGTTATGTAGCTCAGTGTGCGACCTGTCAGCAGGTCAAGATTGAGCACCGTAGATCCGGAGGAGAGCTACACCCACTTCCAGTACCACATTGGAAGTGGGAAGACATTTCTATGGATTTCGTCACCGGATTGAGGCTCAGCAGAGGTTTTGATGCCATTTGGGTAGTAGTAGACCGTCTGACGAAGACCGCACGTTTCATTCCGATTAAGGAAACGTGGCCGGTAAGTCGTCTAGCAGAGGAGTTCACCAGACATATTGTGAGACTCCATGGAGTACCGAGGACTATCGTCTCCGACAGAGATGGACGTTTTACCTCGAGGTTCTGGCAGCAGGTACATACTGCTCTGGGTACGAGTCTTCACTTTACCACTGCCTACCACCCACAGACAGACGGTCAGTCAGAGAGGACCATCCAGACCTGTTCGCTCCAAAAGGTGTGTGCAAGCTTTAAATTTATAACCCTAGATTTAAGCTTAAAACAAGGATGCGAACCCGCAGTGTACGGGTCAATCGTAGTAAAAGCAAGAAAATTCCAGGGGTCGATCACAGGGACTTAGTGAAACAAAGTCCAATACGGTATGCTAGTGTTGATGCTAACCACAAGAGCAAGTAATACAATCAAAGATGAATAAGATGTCAAATAAAGCAAACATGCAATTCTAGGGATTAAAGCATCTAGTTGTGGTTCCAACTCAAGATCTATAGATAAGCGGACAAAGCTGAGGTTTTTGCATGGGGAAGGTGTTTCTAAAGTGGAGTAGATCACCGGGTAAGTCTCACTACACACTAATCCCAAACCGTAACTCCTATTACCGGGTAAGTCTCAAGGAATTAAGATAAAGAACTATTGCCTCAAACTAACACACCATCTAAGGGAATAGAATCAACCTTTACCGGGTAAGTCTCAGGCTAACTCACAAAGATGGGATGGAAGCACACTCAAACCCCAATAAAGGACAAGCCTTTATTACCTACACTTATGATCGTTGGTACACAAACTAAGGAATTACCGGGTAAGTCTCATCCTAAGCTTGCTTTGAACCAGAAAGGTGTAATAAGAATAGGATTTGGCAAACTCTAACACATTAACTCTCAGTTAAGGATCGGATAAGCCACCTCGGTCAGCCAGTTTCCACCCCGGCCGAGATGTTCATCTAAGCTTGCTTTGAACCAGTTTCCACCCTAGAATCACACATGCAATCTCAGATAACTCACAAAGATGGGATAGAATCATCCTTGTTTTAAGCTTTTGACTGCCTAGGGTTAGAGGCCGACCTTAGGAGGATGATTGCTACAGTCGGGCTGGATCAGTTTTCTGAGATCCGAGCCCCAGCCTACATAGAGCCGACACTAGAGTTCGTCAGCTCCTTCTCCTACCTACCCACAGAGGGATCTGTGAAGTACCGGCTGATGAGCCGGAACTTCATAGTTCCATTAGAGATATTCAGAGAGATTTTCAGCTTTCCTACCCCTACAGCCGTAGACTTCCCCTCCCGATCCGTAGCTAGGGAGTTTTGGGGTCAGATAGCCCACATCACCACTCATGCAGACAGATGGCGCCCTGGAGATTCCAGGGAGAAGGTCATCTTCCACCCAGCTTTCAGACTCGCCCACCGGATATTCAGCGAGATGCTTCTGGCGCGTACTGAGACGCCCCAGAAGATCAGACAGGGGGAGCTATTCTCTCTATACTGCATGGTCACGGGAGGATACCCTGACTTTGGCTTGATGCTGGCAGAGGATCTGCACAGGATCAAGGCCAAAGGGAAGGGTGATATTTGCTGTGGAGGTCTAGTCACCCACATCGCCTCCTACCACGGGATGGATCTCAGTATTTGCACATTGGCGGCGGCTCCGAAGCCGCTAGGTCTGCAGGAGATGATCACGAGGCGGATTCTTGTTCCTCGTGGGTTGACTACTCCGTATGTTGCCATGCCTTGGGAGCGGACAGCGCCTCAGGGCATCAGATGGTCTGCACAGTTTTCGGTCTTCGACCCACATTTTTGGCAGACAGCATGGGCCCCGCTTATGGAGGACTATAGAGAGGGAGCAGCTGCAGCTGCTGAGGAGGCTGAGGAGGCTGATGAGGAGGATGATGACGAGACAGTCGATGAGAGAGGAGGCGGCGTCCCGATGGACACAGGGACAGACACTGCTGGGACGAGCGCGCCTCCCATTATTGATCTTGATGAGGACGAGGAGGATACTGAGCCTGCACCTGCTGCACCTCCTGCTAGATCTGCTAGGCGTCGGACACGCCGCCATAGAGATGCAGAGGCTCATCGTCGGATCGACGACTTGACAGAGCAGATGATAGACTCATATGCTGCCCTTACAGTGGACATCCAGGAGAGGTTTGCCGCCCAGCACCGACACCTTGACAGCTGGACTCAGCAGATGTTGGAGGGGCAGCACTATCAGCGTAGGATGATGGAGCTACAGTTCCAGCAGACTATGGGCTATCCGTTTGATCCGACCCAGCATCCTTACGTACCACCACCACCACCGCCGGATCAGGACTACTGAGGAGCTGCAGGATTTTATTTATTATATTTTTATGCAGTTCGGCTCTTTATCCGGTGAGTCCTCCTTTCTTTCAGACTTTTATTATACCCACTGGGACAGTGTGTCTCAAGTATGGGGTAGTTGATGTATTATCTGACTTATTTGACTTATGATGTATTATTCGACTTATGATGTATCGGATATTTTCATATTTATGCTTCATTCTGCATTTATATGTTTATCTGAGATTGCATGCATACTTACAGGTTATTTGATTGAGAAAAACGTCGAAACCGAAAAAAAAAAAAAATGGTTTTAAAAATATTTTTGACCTCGACCGGGACAGTTCTGGCAAAACGAGGTGTTTCACCTCGGTTGAACCAAGAACACCTCGACCGAGGTGGGTTAACTGAGAGTTTTCGAAAACGATTTTTGTGTTACTTATCTGGATATGATCTCAGTGAAGATCTTGTTTACCGACTGGATTTAAATTCTTTATATGTTTGAAATGTTTTATGATATGTTTAAGTTGCTAAATGCTTTGTTTGAAATTATTGGCATGTTTAATACTTTAATTTTTATCCAAATTATGTTGAATTTGAAGGTTGACACCGCAGCATAAGTTCTCTCACGTTCTTCTTGGAAAGACCAAGGCAATTCATTCTTCTTCTTCTTCTTCTTCTTGATCATGCTTAGCCCCTCATATACATATTGCCTCCCTTTACCTATCCGGGAATTTGGAAGCAAGCGAAGTGGTGAAAGCAAGTCAAAAGTTGAGAAGTGGCTGAAAGTGAAAGTGTTAGAAAGCAATAATAGGTTTGGGGAAGTCAATCATGAAGATGAGTAACTCGGCACCATTCACATAGCCGGGTGTTTGTGTCTTGCCAAAGTCGGATTGAGCGATATTCCTAACGGGTCATGGTATGTGCATCAAGGGTTTGACGCATCTCGAGAAATTGATGATTGCGGATTTCCTAGGCTTCGGTTATTGTGCACCTCTGTCCATGCATCCCAAAAAGTAAAGTAAAAGAAAAAAAGTGTGAAATAAGCAAAGCTTGTTGGTGGAAGATGTTGCAAGTCAAAGTGAAAGTGAAGTTCATCCTTTTCCCGGATTCTAGCACCACATTACCTTACATACATCCCTACCCTACACGTTTCTTGACCTTTCTTTTGGGAAGCCCTTGAGACCTTGAGCTTGTTGATTGACTTAGCGGTTTAAATCGGATTATACATGATTAATTTTGATAAATATGATTTATTATGCATTCTATGATTTTATGCAAAGATGAACAACTTTCCTATATTTATAAAATGTTTTGATCATATTGAGTTTTTAATTTCCAGGAAGTACTCTCTTGGAGTGATCTATGATAATTCCACACCATAAAATGTTTTTGAAAGACTTTTTCATTGATTTTCTTGACTTATAATCCATTCTATCTTGATTTCTATATGAGGAACTTGCTTAGGGACAAGCAAGGGCTAAGTATGGGGTATTTTGATAGCATGAATTATAGTCTATATTTTGGGGTTTGTTTGGACGTTTTATCTTTCATAATCTGCATGTTTGTATGTACATTATGTGATTTTACTACCATTTCATCTACCTTTGCGAGAATCGAGGTCTACACCTAGTTTCGTTGTAATTGCAGGTAATATGGTACGTATTGCATCAAAAAGGAGCAAAAGGAGTCAAGAGTCATTTGGAGCTACATTCAGGAAGCACAACCATGGATTAAAGATTTACTTTGGACCAGTTTTGAGAGATTCTACACTCAGTTATGATCACCTCGGTTGACCAGAGATTCATCTCGACCGAGGCGATCCAGAGACGCCGACTCGACCGAGGCGAACACCTAGGACGCGGCGAGAATATTTTATTCTTGGCTGAGATCTTTTAAAATTGGAAAGTGATCTTATATTTTTGGGCTGAGCTTCTAGAAGGAAGGAGATATGCAGAATCATATATTTTACCTATATTTATGGGATAATATCTTCTTAAGATTTATTATCTTTGGAGGTTTATTTTTCCTATAAAAAGGGTTGGATTTTCCACAAATCCGATCATGCTTAGATGCTTAGAGGCTGCAAACATCCGCTTACAGTTAGAACATCACGCTATCAGCGCAGCAGCCGCATCCTACTCCAATTTGGGAGAGAGTTGAAGAACCTTTTTGAAGGTTGAAGGAAGATTGAAGATTAGCTTTTTATAGCTTTTTGGAGGGTTTTGTAAGATTGTCTTCAATTCCTTTCCTTGATTGTCTTGTCTTATTGGATCATTATCCAAGGAACAATTTTGTGTGATATTTGATTCAGTTATCGAAGTGTTTTCATTAAATTCTTCTTTATTCAAATATTCACCTTCTTCCCATATATTTAATACTTTCATTATGATGATGAGTGGCTAATTTCCTTGTGTGATTCTAGGGTGATTGGCTGAAGGTTGTGGGAAAAACAATGATAGAATGATCTTAATCACAGTAGGATCCTGAAAGTTCGAGTCTTTAACCTTAACCCTAAGCAACTCGTTCAGTCGATGAACATCTCGGCCGGGGTGGAAACTGGCTGACCGAGGTGGCTTATCCGATCCTTAACTGAGAGTTAATGTGTTAGAGTTTGCCAAATCCTATTCTTATTATACCTTTCTGGTTCAAAGCAAGCTTAGGATGAGACTTACCCGGTAATTCCTTAGTTTGTATACCAACGATCATAAGTGTAGGTAATAAAGGCTTGTCCTTTATTGGGGTTTGAGTGTGCTTCCATCCCATCTTTGTGAGTTAGCCTGAGACTTACCCGGTAAAGGTTGATTCTATTCCCTTAGATGGTGTGTTAGTTTGAGGTTATAGTTCTTTATCTTAATTCCTTGAGACTTACCCGGTAATAGGAGTTACGGTTTGGGATTAGTGTGTAGTGAGACTTACCCGGTGATCTACTCCACTTTAGAAACACCTTCCCCATGCAAAAACCTCAGCTTTGTCCGTTTATCTATAGATCTTGAGTTGGAACCACAACTAGATGCTTTAATCCCTAGAATTGCATGTTTGCTTTATTTGACCTCTTATTCATCTTTGATTGTATTACTTGCTCTTGTGGTTAGCATCAACACTAGCATACCGTATTGGACTTTGTTTCACTAAGTCCCTGTGATCGACCCCTGGAATTTTCTTGCTTTTACTACGATTGACCCGTACACTGCGGGTTCGCATCCTTGTTTTAAGCTTAAGTCTAGGGTTATAAATTTAAAGCTTGCACACACCTTTTGGAGCGAACAAAGAGACGCCGCAGCGCTGAAGCCACCACCAGCCGGAGTCCTCCGCCACCGCTTGCGCCGACCGCCTTGCGCCGCTCCCCGCCGGATCCAGCCGCCCAACCCTGCACGCCCAGCCGGCCGGTAAGATCGATTCTTCCTTCTCTCGTCTCCCTCCCGCACCCCTCTTTCGTTTCTGTTTCTGTTCGAGCCGGACCTTAACCACCGCACCTTCGGACCAGGCGGATCTCCTCGACCCAGTAACGACACAGCAGCGCCGCGGTGGGTGACGACGCCATTGCTCCCAACCGCACTGCACGGACCGCCTGGACGCCGGCACCTCCGCTGTCGGACTAAATTCGATCCCCGCCTGTACATCGTAACGCAGGTAAACCGCAGCCAGTACATTGCTTTCCTTCCTTCTATTCGCGTAGATAATCGACTGAACTTGTGCCCTCGGAACCTGCAGCGACTCGCCAAGACGTGCGGAAGTCTTTGGAGCCAACCTACAAGCAACATCCGGAGCTACTGCAGGATTGCAACGCCGGTAAGGTTCCCTCGTTGCCCTCTATCCTTCTGCACTGGTGTTGATGGTATAAGCTGTTGGGAATTCGTAATGTACAATACTGCTGTAAATTAATTTCAAATTCTTCAGCTTTTAGGTTTCGAACAGCCCACCTTGTCGATCAATTATAAAATGTTTGGATAAAGATCCACCGTTGAATTTTGGATATGTTGTAGACGGATATAGGTAGTTTATCATATTAAAATTTGGTGAGAAATGAACGGTCGGATTGAAAGTTACGAGCTCCCGAAGTTAGGTAGTTGAGCAGTTTTATTGAACTTATAAAATTGGCTAAGTATAAGAAAGTAGAGTGAGGAACCGACTTTGGGAATTATTATAAAAATATCGGCTGAACAGTTTAGTGAAATTCTTTCTTCTAAGGCTAGATAGAACCTCATAGATGATCTAGATAATAATTTCGGAAATTTTTTAAGCCGTTAAGAATTTTATTTTTAGAGCCGAAGTTAAACCTTTTTCGGTTCTTCCGGAAAAATTGAAACATAAGAAAAATGTCCGTTTCGCACCTAATAAAATTCTAAGAGTTAGGATATATTTTAGAACTTCAAATAGGAGTTTGGACATGAATTTTAGGGTCTTCGAGAAAATCGGAACGAAGGGCAAAATGATCATTTTACCCTAAAACTAACAATGTAGCTAGTACGTCTTCATAATTATTTAATCTCAGAAGTCTTAGACTTCTATCTACGTGAAAGTGTGCTAATACACTTATCGCCTTTAACAGGCAACTGAGTGGGTACCGTTACAGAGCAAGTGATTACTAAAGAGTCGAGCATTATAACAGGTAAGTCCTTTGGGCTTACTTAGCTGACTGCTAAATATGAGTATAAATGATGATGGTGGTGTGTGATTGACATGTTAGAGAGATAGGTTGTGATATATAAATACCGACCTGTATTTTGGCCTAAGAGTAACGGGCGGTGGCATTCCGCTCAGTAGCTCGCCGGGCGCTGGGGGTTTCTTTCGGGACTAGTCCACACATGGTTTGTAGTGACGCTACCAAAGGAAGTCAGCTATACCTACACCAGTTGGATAAGGAACGGAGGCGAGAACTAAAAATAGTTCTCGTGCCACAACTTAAATTGAATAATGTGAATCACTTAAAGAACAGATAATAATTTGTTGAGTGCCAGCATGTTGTTTGTTTATCTTTGTTTCTGCTTGTGTTTGTGCTGTTGTCATTTTACTTATATTTGGTTAGTTAGCTAACGGTTGATATGTTGTTTAGATTTGACACAGGTTAGAGCAGATGCCGAGTGATCCAGATGGTAGTGGTCAGCCGGGGTGTCGTACTTTAGGACGTTTTGCAGTTTTTGCATTTGTGGGTTTTTCTGTTGAACATCGTTTCCTTCCGTACTTTGATATATTATTTTTTCCGGCTGTAGTTGATCTGGTCACATTCATGCATTGATAAAAACTATTTTTTTTGATTTTTAGTTTTCCTTATCGGTGCCTTGTTGTAAGATCATGTTAAGTTGTTGTCAAACTAAGGTCGGGACCCACTGTGCGGTCCTAACCAGTAACTCCCGGTCTTAGGGACGTTGTCCCCATGCCAACCATGCTCGCGCAGAAAACTTCCCAGGAGGTCACCCATCCTGAAATTGCTCCCGCACGAGCACACTTAACTCCAGAGTTATTTGTCCTCACTCTACCACTGGAAAAGAAGAATTCTTGTTGACGTGGGTAGCAACCCATCCTTATAAGTCAATCACAAATCCCCATTCAAATGATGCGGGATGACAATTTTACGGGATGTTACAATCTCCCCCACTTAAACTCCTGACGTCCACGTCAGGCCAAGGACCGTCCACCGAGCCGAGTGACCGCCTACTAGGGCAAGCACACTCGTAACTCAGGGTTAGCTCTGATACCATCTGTAAGACCCGAGGTCTTAGGGACGTTGTCCCCATGCCAACCATGCTCGCGCAGAAAACTTCCCAGGAGGTCACCCATCCTGAAATTGCTCCCGCACGAGCACGCTTAACTCCAGAGTTATTTGTCCTCACTCTACCATTGGAAAAGAAGAATTCTTGTTGACGTGGGTAGCAACCCATCCTTATAAGTCAATCACAAATCCCCATTCAAATGATGCGGGATGACAATTTTACGGGATGTTACAGATCCCACACGAGCAATTTCAAATAAATCCCCATTCAAATGATGCGGGATGAAAATTTTACAAGGTGTTACAATGGGTAGTGGTTAACGCTTTCTTCATTTACATTGTCTCGTTTTGTCATGTGAATAACTTATAAATGATACATATACAGACAACTCTCTTTCCTTCAAGCACAAAACTTTAGCTTTACAAATAACTCTATTCCCTTTCAAATTTGTTCAATTTCATAGGAAAAAATAATTATGTCATATTCTCTTGAAATTAGTTAAATAGTTTGAAAAAAAAACTCAACGACGTAAAAGTAGTTAGCCACTTTGATCTCTTACGAATAACGAAAGATAAAGTGTATTTTTCAAAACAAGTTGCTATAGTTAGAAGATTGTGTGGAAAAGACATTGAAGAAGAGTTCAAAAACATAAATGACTTAGGCAGATACAATTAATGCACTAGCTAATTTGGGACCGTCGGTTATATGGTTGAAATACAATTGATATTCAACTATAATTTACTTTCTTCCTTCTCCTTCTTCCTTATCCTTCCTCCCTTCTTCTTCTTCTATCTTAGTGTATCAGAAATGACTCTTTGGTTTGAGTTGTGAATGGTGGGAACTCAACAATTATACTGTTTGAGCATAACACTCGTGTTATGAACACCAGTGGTTAGAGCTTACTTCGACTATATGGCCGCATTTTACCTTAAGAATGACTTCTGCCTATCGTGAACGATTGCCTTTGGTTACGGTTGTATATCGGCTCCCCCTATGGTTTTTGCGTTTACATTGCTTATTTCACTTATAAAATGATTATTTCATTTCTGATGTGGATGACCTTGAGATAACTTTGTTTGTATTAATAGACGATATTTTTTCTCTCATCAAAACAACATGTTGGAAAATTAGTATGTTTTCGGCCGTGAAAAGCTACGTCATAACTCAGATTGTGATTATCAGCGCATTTAAGTAAATTTAAGTTTTAAAAAGAAAACTTAATCTCTTACCTTCTCTTATTTTATTTTTTGCACTCTTGTTTGAGATTTGTACATCTTGTCGGTTGAAGTTTGGATTTTTTGATCTTATAATGGGTCAAATAAGTGCATTGGTAGACGCTATCGTACTTGTAAACCCAAAGCAGAGATGGTAGTCTATTGGAGAAATCTTCTACTTGGGCGACATGTATGTCGAGAACTAGGAAAGACAGTATCGAGAAGATCTTGAAAATCATAACGCTTCCGTCTTCCTCAAAACCTCCTCCTCATGTTCTTTATAACCTTCCTAAGGCTGCTCAAGCGGATCTTCCTCCTCCTCAGGTCGACGGTGGCCACGTTTTTAAGGAAGAAGCCCGTCACATTGATGACAACTATGAAGACGCCCTTTTCCACGCTAATTATTTATATCCCGTCTACGAGGTCATGGATTGGGGAAATATTTAAATTTATTTAGTAATTTGGATTAATCTCATTAATGTTTAATTTTGATTAGTCTCATTAACCTTCCAAAAGAAGTATTCATCTTTGCATCGGTTACAAAGTAAATTCATAGCTACAAAACCATTTTACGAGAGATCAAGATAAACAATCAATGCAATATCCTTTGAAAAAAATTAGAAAAATGAGTAAAAAAGAGTCCTCTAAAAAAATGAATAATAAAACGTATTCGCATTTTATAATTAAGGTTAAAGCACCTTCTATTTGAAATTGAATGTTTATTTATTCTACTTTTATCGTGCGGAAGTATTGCTGACTAATTTCGTTTTTTGAACAATTTTGAACCTTCAAACTTTCTTTCCTTCTTCTTCTATCTCTGTATTAACATATATTTCTTATATTATCTGTGTATCAAAAATATGTCTAAAAATGTGTCGTTGAGCAGAGTTACGAATGTTGAGCATGCTTAACTCTAGAGTAAGAAGAATTCTTGTTGACATAACAATCTATCTTTGTAACTCAGGTTTAGCTCTGATATCATATGTAAGACCTCGGGATTAGGTCTGATACCATCTGTAAGACCCGAAGTCTTAGGAACGCTATCCTCGTGCTAATCATGTACGTGTAGAAACTTTCTAGAATGTCACTCATCCTGAAATTGCTCCCGCACGAACAATTTCAAATAAATCCTTATTCAAATGATGCGGTTAGATAACTTTACGGGGTGTTACAAATAGTAGTGGCTAGCGCTTACTCCGCCTATATTGCTTCGTCTTGCCATGTGAATGACTTATGTCAACCGTGAATAGTTTATTTTTGTAGCGATTGCGTATATATAAGTGAAAGTAATCCAAATTTCTGATACAATATTAATGATATCCATACAAAAAATTCTCTCTTCCAATACAAAAGTTTAGCTTTATAGACAACTCACTCCCCCTTCAAACTTGCTCTATTTTATCAGAAAAAAAAAATATATTATATTTTTTTTATCAAATAGTAGAATTGTTGAGTTGCTTGCATTTGAGGTTATTCAAATTTGATGTCAAAAGAATCGAATGCAAAAGCACAAAGCCAATGAATCGGACAGATTAATGCACTTTAAAGTTGTACGCGTTTTCTTATTATTTTATGAACTCCGGCTTTTTTAAATAAAAGAAAATAAAATTAATTTATCTTTTTGGTAGACTTTTTTGTGTGTGAAAGGAATGCGTGCATGGACATAATTGTCCACTAACATTGTCGAGTAGATAACATGGCCTTGTTGGTTTATCAAAAGTGATTGTGTATTGATAACATGTAATAACGACATGCAACACGTAATTATCTTTTTACTAATTTCAACTACTTTTAATTCACGTCTATAACACTATATTTTTTTTTTTTAAGAGTTAATTATAATACCCGCTTCGATCGGCTTTGCCGATCTACGTCCGGATCGGGTACTAAATCGTGGCTCATTGTTGGAGATACCCTCCCAATATCAGTTTTATAACCCTATATCTTGCTTAAACCTAATGTATTTGAACTTACTAAATACTCCTTAGTTTAAAAAGAAAAGAGAAAAAAAGGTTATAGGTATATTTACATCAATAATTTTATTATTATTATTTTATTTAGAATATTAGTTTCTTTAAACATTTAATTTATTGATTTATTCAGTTTCACGATAATTTACTCCATCGTAAATGTCAAGACAAAATAGTCATTATCTAAATTATATAAAAGAAAAGTAATTTTGAAAAATGAGAATATCTTTTGTCGGCAATCAATGCATAAAATAGATGGGTTATCTTTAATTTTATCGATTGGTTTTAGAATAAATTAGTTTATTTTTGTGACCTGTAAATGATATTTGTTAATAAATTTTTTTATAAATTTATATATTTATGTATTAATCAAATATAAAGTGCGAAGGAAATAGGTCATCGATTTACATATGACAATGATTTACAAGTCAATAACTCACGTACGAGTAGGTCCATAACAACATATATAACGGTAGGTCTAAAACGACTCATATACGAGTAGATCACAACGACTTACGTGTTAGTGGGTCACAACGACCTACATCTCAGTAAGTCATAGCAACCCACATACAAATATTAATCTAATATAAATAAATATTTTATCTGATTCTAACCAAAATACACAGAAATGTATGATTTGTTTTATTTTAACATTATATGCCTATTTATACGAGTTATCATAGTGTCATCCTTCCTTAATATATAAATACAATAGAATTTAAAAAATGGTGAATAACAAATAATTTTTAAAATAATTATATATAAGAAAAAGGATTTGTTATATTTTTAGTAAAAGTAAAAATTCAATGTTGTATATAAGGATAAATGATGGATCAAATATTTTACGAAATAATTATTGTTTAGTAAAAGGAACTATTGACGTAATTACTTAGTAAATATTTATTCCAAGAAAAATCGTTAGACTGTCACGTCAGCATTAACGTCGCCTACTTTATTAAAGGCATATAAATTATGTGATGATCTTGCAAGTTGCAACATATAATGTGTATAAAAATATAAAGAACTCCTTGTTTGGTTTCAACATAATGCCCCCATCGACCTTGGCTTCGTTTGGTAATCGAATAATTTATGAGGATTAAGATTATGGGAATTAAAAGGGATAAATAATTCAATCTCATCTCGTAAGAAAATAAAGGAGATAAAAGGGTGAAATTATGGAGATTAAGATAATTAGATTGTAAGAATTTTACAATCTTACAAAACTTTGATTACAGGGGCTATAAGGCGTTGAGGGTAAAATCTCATTTTTAACCCTCTTTTTTTTTCATCTCTTGCGTCTATAAAAACAAAATTTTAACACGTATTTTTACCCACAATCATATTCGTTTTACCTGACACTCATTTCACTTATTTTCATACGCATCCTCTTAAATAGACTCTTTAATTTTTCATCTCATCTACATGTACGTAATCTTACGTTACTAAGCATACCGTTATATATATTTGATCATTTATGAATATGCGCTGCTTCTTTTTTATAGAAGAACCTTCATTTTATTTTGGCAAGTCGAATTAACAACAGCAATCAAAATCGATTTGAACTTGAATACTTAGCTTGAGAAGATTTAGCCATCATTCTTGGACAAATGAAGTTGCTCCAAAGATTATGAAACTTAAGAATGATAGCGATGTTTTGGATGCATCTTCATTTTTTATTTTTTATTTTGGTAAGTTTGGATATATGTTGATGGCTAGTTACTTTATAAACGCGTGTATAATGAAACTTGCCAGTAGACACAAATATTATCACGTATTGTTTCTTGAATTCTTGCGGCAGCATGCATCTTCAAGTACTATAAAGTCTCATTTTACTATTACCGTAATAATATTACTCCACGATTGTCCCGATGTGTACAAAAAAAATGGTATATATTATAAGCATGCTCAAACAATTTATTTTCATGTATAAGTTTTTATTATTAGTTTTTGTAGGAGATAATAAGGTCTTTCATCGACACTCCGACCCTAGTATATAAGGTCGGTGCGCTACTCCTCCTATTGTCAATTGGTTTTATAAGGAATCTCGTCGGGTTTATGTGTTGGGCTTGGGCCTAATGCGCATGCGCGCTCGTATGCACACGACCCCACTCTATCGGTCCGTCTGTATCGGACTTTGACATGGTATCATAGCGGTTAGCCTCAATTCGGCTCGCTATCCTAACTTGTGGACAAGTGCAATTCGGTTTATATCCTCTAGTTGCGGTTGGAGATAATAAGGTCCCACATCGAAATATGGGATACTCCGAGCCTAGTATATAAGCTCGGTGAGCTACTCCTCCTTTATGTGCTGAGCTTGGGCCTAATGTGCATGTGCGCTCGGATGCACACGACCCTCGCTCTACCAGTCCGTTTGTATCGGACTTTGACAATTTTAATTGAGAATATTTGATTATATGTTATACCTATAATCAAAGTAGGACATGTTTTATAACGGGTTAATTTAGAGTGTGCTCGATATTGTAGTTATTATGAATGATATAAATACACAAGAGTATTTGTACAACTGATACTGATTTTTACAATAATTTACATGTTTACAAAATTTTAATGCGAATAACTTATATAAAATCTTTAAATTTTAGTTTTAAAGTCTCTTATTATATAATATAAACACAGTTCTTGTACAACTGTTATTTAAAATCTTTTGAATAAAATCAGAGTATTATTTATCTTTTTATAAATATAATATTTCAGCACGTTCTTGATTTATAAATTTATAAAACATAAGTTGATAAAATTCTCTATTACAAAACCATACTCTTTATATATATATATACCCTTAAAATGTTTGGGCATATATATATAATATTATACTAGTGAAATATGTGTTTGACCTGGCAGTCCAATCCAATCCACCACATGTGTGAATTAAATGCTGAATATGAAGAATGTGTACATTGACAGGTTCCCGCAACTGTGCGTATTTATAATTATTCATACACCGTCTGATTAATTTCAATCTTATTCAAATTCAACTTGTTTAGGTCTAATGAATTCTTCAATAATGAAAAGGACATTTCGTAACTTAAAGGCCACGGATTTTTATTTCCGACATATATCTATTATTCTAATTTTTTTTGAAAGGTTGATAAGTAATTTCTAGTTCAATTGACTTCGCCGCTCTACATCATCAGGACGAGAATAATTCGTGGCCCATTGTTCCCAATATCATTATTCTAATTTTACATTAATTTAGTTTCGTTTTATGTGATAAACTCTAATAATTATTATTTAGTGATTATATATAAAAAGAATTCGAAGCTTAGATAAAATAGCTTTTAAAAATTAATTTGTTTAAAAATGTATATGATATTTTGTTAAAAGTTTGTAAAGCCTCAAATTTAGAATCGAAATAATGTTATTAGAAGATAATTCATAACTTTTATACAAACGTTCGAATTATCCCAAAATTTCGTCCAAACTATAAAAAATAACACACGAATTAAAAAAAATAGAAAACGTTCAAGTTTATAACTTTGAGAGAAGAGTAAACAAAAAAAAGTTGTTTATTTTGGTTAATTGCATATTAATGATGAATAGTTTTTTTTTCACATGATGGAGATTTTTTTCTTCTTCTTTTTATACTCGTAATTTTATAAATTACAATATTTAAATTTTTATATCATTTCATTTTTTATTCCTAGTTAATTTACAAAAATATTTTAACCAATAGCATAGACCTGTAAATCAATAAAAAATTATAAAATTTAGTATGCAAAAATGTCAATTTAATAGTCGAATTGTGTAAGCCAGGATGCTCCACCATGGGATAAAGTTGTATTTATATAATGCGATCTTGCTAACACTTTCATGCATGCATAGGTCAGATTCCTATTTTACAAATTACTTTTTTATTATATGAAATTTAAATTTAAACATATTTTTTGAAAAGTCCTTGAAATATTAGTTAACAACATAAAAGAACCTTGGAGAATAATTTTTTTTAAAAACAGAGCCACATAAAATCTATGCACATTATTTTTTTTGGGCAATTTTGGTAACTAGGTCTTTTTAAAAACTAGCCTAATAACTAGCCTTTTTAATGTTTAAATTAAGTAAATATACTCCAACATTTTGTATTTATTTTCAAACTCTGCACACTCTTTTATCAAAGAGTACATTTACTAAACGCAAAAGTAGAAAAAACCTAGTAAACCAAATTGTTTTTTTTTTTTTGAATTAAAATCCATATTTGGAAT
>BSUD01000349.1:462022-476395 GCA_033239045.1 Fagopyrum esculentum
TTTGAATTAAAATCCATATTTGGAATTTTCATATATTCCACTCGACATTTATTTTAATTTTTCACATTTTCCTATAAAATAAAATAAAAACTGCATGCCTTGCCCACGTTTCGGTCATTAATTACAGGCACCAACCTTCCTGTATATGTCAGTGCCAAACGAATCCTTACAAATCCCACTCTCTATTTATACATCACCCTCCCCCATCTCACTTCCCAGCACTTTCCTCATTAGGACTCGTTTGGCTCAAGACACTCAGCAAAATTCAAAAAGAAACACAAATTGAGCGAAGTTTCTCAGAATGAGAAGGAGATCCTTCAGTTCGGCATCGACGGCGGTCAGGCTAGTGGTATTAGTGGTGGTGACGGCGGCGTTGTCCGCGCATCTGGCGAAATGTGACACAGGAGAGTTTTTGGAGGCCGAGTGCATCAACGTGCCAGCTTCGACGTTCACTAACACTCTTAAATCGTCGTTGAGCGACGTCGGGAAGGTTTTGTCGGTGGTTTCGAAGTTCTCCGGTCTGTTTCACGATCTCCGATTGTCGAACGCCATTAACGATTGTGTTGATTTGCTTAATCTTTCTACTGATGAGCTCTCGTGGACTCTCTCTTCTGCTCAAACTGGTTAGTCATACGCTGCGTTTTATCGATACACTTTCATTCAAACTAATTGATTCCAACAATTTTAACCTAAAATTCAATTCATAATAACCAACTTTATTTTAGTATTTTTGTATTACTTTTAGTTTTCATTATTTAATTCATACATTATTATATATATAATTAAAATTTGAAGAAAAAAAAAAAGTATAAAGTAGATTTATAAATTTTTATAAAAGGAAAAAAAAGATTAAATAGTTTATTTGACAATATATTTTAAATAATTTTTATATGTCCATCATTCTCTAATAGTTATTGCATGGTGTTGACATCACAAATCACAAAATTAGCAAAACAAATGGGACCTTTAATGAAAGGAATAAATTATTATGCTACTTACCATACAATTCTCAGCTTTGAATACAATCGTTGTAAGTCGAATTATTCTTTTAATAAATATTTAAATAGATAATGGGATAACCGAGTAATTGTCAATCGTTGTTAGTCCATTATTATTATTATTAATCCATATATGGGACATCAAATGAAAGAGATAAAGGTATAATTATAATTAAGACTTGTTAATTTACTTGTTCTTGAATGGTTGGATTCTTAGTGGAGTCAATTCAAATGATTGATATGTATAAATTTTAAGGATTAGTATTAAGGTAGTCTACAATAATTTTATGTTCTAATAAACTAAGATTTTTTGAGGAGAGATTACGCAATCTAAAGTTGACTCACATGACCAATAATATGTATTAGCTTTGAACGAAACGTCTCAATCCTCGATTTGTAACGCAGGACAATCAAATAAGACCAAAAATCTTCCCATGGACATGAAGACATGGCTAAGCGGGGCATTTATAAACCAAGAAACGTGCCTAGACGGGTTTGACGGTACGAGTAGTTTCGTCAAGACAGCCGTATCGAGTAGTATCAGTGGAGTCTCGTCTCTAGTCCGACAAGCCCTAAATATGGTTCACGTTACACAAAAGCCGCATCAATACCCAAGTCGAAAGTTAATAAACGATATGAAATCAGAGAAGTCTTTGTCTTTTCCGGAATGGGTTGACCCAAAGGTCCGGAAACTTTTGCAATCCGGTTCGGATCTTCCGGCTCCGGATGCGGTTGTGGCTTTGGATGGGTCGGGTAATTTTACTTTGATTATGGATGCAATTGCTGCTGCTCCGGATCATAGTGATAATCGGTTCACGATTTACATTAAGAAGGGAGTGTATAATGAGAATGTCGAGATTAAGCGTAAGAAGACTAATATTATGATATATGGAGACGGGATCGATGTTACTGTGATCACCGGAAATAGAAACGTTGCCGATGGTTGGACCACTTACCGATCCGCAACATTTGGTAAGTTTTTCGTCTTGTTTCTATGGCAATATAGTACAAATTAGAAATTATTGAGGTAATGTTTTGCAAATAACATGTAATTAGGAGATACTCAGTATAAATATGAAACGGTTTTTTTTATTTCGCAAATTTGTGTGGTTTTGCATGATTTTTCTTATGCAAACAAATTTGCAAAAAATGCCCCTAATATGAAGATTTTTTAGTAATATAGACAAAATAATAGGTCTTTTGTTTCTTTTTGGAAAATAATTATAGCTAAATGTGAATTTAGAAAATTAAATACGTACATAAGAGTTAAAAATTCTGAAATCTAACTATGAAAATGGCTTTGAATTATTGAATTTTTTAAAACTGTGTTTTTCTTGTTTTAAAAATATGTGATAAAAATAAATAATAGTTTATATTACTATAAATATGAAAATATTTTTATGTTTTCTAAAAATGGATACATGCCATATTATTACAGACACAAATCTAATTATCGATCTTTTGTTGGCTTATCCAAAATAATTCCTTATCATGTTTCTCAACACTTTAGGGACAGTTTAGTATATCAAGTGATTATTATATTAAAAATACCCTCATTCTTGTTTTTATTATATTTTCTTTTACTACAAATTGGAAATAAAAAAATACATATCTTATTATTACGGACACGAATCTAAAAATTGGTTTTGTGTCGGCCAATTAAAATATTTTTATGCTGTTGTTTTTCCTTATTCTGCATTTGTACTACATCATATCATTTTATTTTTGTACAAAAAAGTTGATATAGCGTATTACATACTCGATCATAATATTTATACCAAATGAATATTATCCCAGCTGTAACGGGAGCAGGATTCATAGCAAGAGACATAACATTCGAGAACACCGCCGGCCCTAACAAACACCAAGCAGTAGCCTTCCGATCGGATTCTGATCTCTCAGCCGTATTCCGATGCGCATTCAGAGGCTACCAGGACACTCTCTACACTCATTCCAACCGTCAATTCTACCGTGAATGCACCGTCACCGGCACCGTCGACTTTATTTTCGGAGATGGAGTTGTTGTCTTCCAAAACTGTCAAATGCTCGCCCGTATAGGACTTTCTGGTCAGAAAAACACCGTGACTGCTCAAGGTCGTAAGGATCCCGGTGAAATCACCGGATTCTCTCTCCAACAATGTAACTTTTCCGGCGACTCTGATTTGCTTGCTGCACTATCTCAAAACGCCACCGTTTCGACTTACCTTGGTAGGCCGTGGAAAGAGTATTCGCGAACGGTTGTTATGGAGAGTTATTTGAGCGACGTCGTTTCGAAGAAGGGGTGGCTTGAATGGAATGGGAATTTGTTTCTTGATACGTTGTACTACGCTGAGTATATGAATTCGGGTCCGGGCTGGGATCTTGCTGCTCGGGTCAATTGGACCGGGTTCCATGTTTTGACTGGACCGGATCAGGCTGACAATTTTACAGTCTCCCGGTTTCTTGAAGGGGACATGTGGTTGCCCAAGACTGGTGTCAGGTTCACTGCCGGTTTAAATGCTTAATTTTGGTGACTTTATTAAAGTTAGATTTGTATTATAATAATTATTATTATATGTATTATTGCTGATATGAGTTATAATTATTACTATTATAAGTGTATAATAATATTTTTAATAATACGTGATATTAGTTTTCTATTGTCGGTCTACATTTTACTTATTTAGATGTTAAAAAATTATGAAATTATTATTTTAGCATAAATAAATAAATTTAAATTCACTATTTAAATTTAATAAGAGGTAGATATGTGGTTGATTAAAGTATAGATTTGTGGGGGCGAATACATTTGAAAAGCAGTACGTGTGATGAGGACAATTGAGAGAGAGTAGCTTTCTATATTCCATCATTTTAAAGCAAACGAACCATTATTACGTACTTTATTTCCCTATCTAAACTTTAGATACATTAACGTTACTGTACTTGGAGTTGGAGTACATTTTTTTATATTATACAAAAAAAAAAGAAGAAGAAGCAATAATTGTGGGTGGTCAAAAATCGGCTGACCAAATGAACGTGATCTACGTAAGTAAACCTAATTTTAGAGACAAACAAAGTTCGAGGGTCCGCAAATTCATCGATGTGTTCGACTAGACATGCAGCTGAAAATCACAACTTTGTAAAGCACCGACTCCCACGTGTCACAACTCGATATATAAAGTTTATCGGCTTACTTGTGATTATTATTAGGGCATGTTATATACACAATTTTGAATTTACTTGATCAAATGTGAACGTTTTGTGTTGGCGTTCAAATTGATTTGAGAGCCAACGCTTTCCAATAGCGTTCAGATCTTAAACTAAAAATAAAAAAAATAAAGAAAAGAGCAAAAATCAACAAAAATTAGGATTGTGGGCGCCGACGCATGACGCTAGCGCCCAAAACCATACTTTTCTTACTTTTAGTTTTTTTTTTTAGATTTGAGCGCCTTCGGAAAGCGTTGGCGTTCAATTCTTTTTCTTTTTTTTTTAATTGGTTGAACGCAATCGTAATGCGTTTGTATTTTACGTTAATAAAATAAATCTCGTGTCTTTAACTTTTTCGATTTTAAGATTTTATAATGTTATATAAAATTAATTATTTTAAAAAATAAATGAATATTTGTAAGCCTCTTGTTAATGTATTGATATAAAATAAGCCGTTAATAATATGTTATGTTTTATAAATTCAACAAATTTATGAACCTTTTGCTATAAAACAAAAAAATTGACGCTTTAATTATTATTACGCGTTTGAGAAATTGATAAGGATTTTTTTATTAATGATTTTAAAAGGGTAAAAAAAAACATGGTATGATAGTATTTCAATATAAAGATATGTACTTGGACAATAACATTTAATAGTTTTTTTTAATTCATCTTTTAAATTCTTGTTTTCTAACAAACTGCCTTTTATTCTATTTTAAAAAATTCAACTAATATGATGTACTTAACTAAACTTAACTACCGATAATCATTTTAAATAAAAAAGGGTAAATTTGCTAACTAGGCTTTTTTTAGTTTATAATATAGTAAGTAGGCTTTCTTATTTTTTATTAGGTTAATGTACCCTGTATTTTTTTTACCGTTCTTCTATCCAGCCCCTCTTCACCTCCCTTGCTCCTCACATTCTTCTTCTGTAAATCAGCCCCCTCTTCACCTCCTTTGCTTCAACCCTCTTCCACATCTCCGATATCTCTTGCTTCAGCCTCTCGTCTCATTCGCCGATCGATCTCTCCCACCCTCGACATCCACCCAGCACTCGTCTCCTCTCCATCTGTAGCCCCAGGAACAGTTGGAACCGGGAGAAGCAGAGCAACCTGTTTGCACAATCTCGAGCCCACTTTGTCAAGTCGCCGGAGCCGACAACCACCGAAGTTAGATGTAGCCACCGGAGTTAGAGATCCAGATCTAGATCTACCTAGATCTAGATCCAGATTTTTGAAACAGGTTCTACTTTATCGCTTTGTAAACAAGTTCGATGATGCAACACTGAGGGTTTTAGGGATGTACATTGTTGAAGTTTTGTTGAGTGTCTACAAAATTGCTTAGGGTTTTTGAAGATTTGTTGAAGATTCGTTTTGTCAATATTCAGTTTCATCCATCTAGCAAAATTGGCGAGTGTCTACAAGTGAATGAAGAAGATTTGTTGAAGATTATGTTGACAGTGGCTTCTACTGTATCGCCGGAAAGGTGCTTCCTCTTATCCTAGGGTTTTGTTAATTTTTTGAAGTTTTTGGCATATCTTTGAGTTGCAGTTGCAAAGGTTGAAGGTGATATGCATTTAAGTTATTAATGTTTTTGTTTATTACTTGTTGATTATTTAGCAATGGTGAGATGAAAGTAGTATTGATGTAAATATTGGTTGTGTTTCCAGGTTAATGTAACAGGGGATATGTGCGCAATTTGCCAGGTGAAGATGCACACCCCTATTTTACTCCCCTGTAAACACATATTTTGTGAAGATTGTGTATCCTACTGGTAAGTTGATGTTATTAATAGTTAATAGTGTTGGGCATGGGTGATGTGCTGATTTTCCATTGTGTATGCTGGCAGGTTTGAAAGGGAAATAACATGCCCTATGTGCAGGGCTTTATTGAAGCCTGCGGATCTAAAATCTTTCGGAGACGGGTCGACGAGTCTGTTTTTCCAAATATCTTGAGGGATTTTTTAGATGTCTTTTATATGCAGTGTTGTTGTTGATAATGTTGAAGCTATAAAGAAGATGAATTTTGAGCATGCGCTTAAACTATGAACAAGATTTGGGACTTTTATTCAAGTATGTAGAAATTCTAGTATGTTAAATTTCTGGATTGTAGAATTTTTGGTTGGTAGAATTTATGGTCTATAGAATTTCTGGTATGTAGAATTTCTGGTATTAATTGTCGTACCAGAAAACTCATACCAGAAAATTCTGGTATGAGTTTTCTGGTATGAAATTCATATTAGAAAATTCTGGTATGAAATTTCTGGCATGAATTTCATACCAGAATTTTTTGGTATGAATTTTCATACTAGAAAACTCATACCAAAATTTTATGGTATGAAAAAATTCTGGTATGAAAAAATTATGGTATGACAAAATTCTAGTATGTGAAATTCTGGTATAAAAAATTCATTCTAAAAAATTTTAAAAAAAAAACAAATTAAGTAATTAAAACTTAAATTTACATAACAAATAACAAACATTTTTTTTTTAAATGGAGGAATTAATTATTTTTACCTACCATTAAATGAAAGTGGTAAAAATTTTGGGTACACTTACTAAATCATATTCTCAAAAAGACCTAGCAGGTCAAATTCTCCCATAAAAAACTGTGTTTGATAATTAACATAAAAAGTTATATGCACAATGTGCCATTCACTAATAAACAAAGATACTCACACTTCGACTATACTAAGTGAGTGGTACCGGCTTTCCCCAATTCTACCGCCTTTTTCGATAATCCGGGTATATCCGACCACTCTCCTGCTATCCTCTCCCTCAACCCTAAACCTGACGGCTTCCATCGGCAGTTCAGATTCAATAATACCTGGGCTCTCCATGAATCTTTCCTCACTACTGTCAACACTTCCTGGTCGCACCCTCTAGGCCCTGAGACTATCGACCCGCTACCCGGCCTCGCGCTGAAACTTCGTCGGCTCAAGTCTGTCCTGAAGCGCTACTCCAACACAAAAATTGAGTCGTTGCACTCAGCCATTTTTAACCTCAAAAACGAACTTGCTGCTATATAGACTAGCCTTCAAGCCGCCCCACTTGACCACTCCCTCATTCTCCGTGAGCGCAGCACCATGGCTACAATTTCCTCCCTTCTTGATCAGCAAAGAACCATGCTTGGACAACTCTCTAAAGAGTCTTGGATCAAATTTGGGGATAATTGTAATCGATTCTTCTTCAAGAAGATCACGGCAAGGAGGGCTGCGAACGGTATTAAAAGTATCTCTCGCACATCTGATCCTTCCGGCCCTCACACGCACGATCCCCTAGAGATCTCTAATATCTTAACCACCCATTTTTCTAGCATCCTAAACCCCTCAACCGTTCAAAACCCACATAATTTCTTCCCTGACTGCCCGCTACCTACTATTACCCCTGACTCTATAGAGTTCATCTTGCGCGTGGTCTCTCCGGAAGCCATCAAAACCACACTCTTTGATTTTGGAGATCTTAAAGCCCCGGGCCCCGAAGGTTTTAATGCACATTTCTACAAAAAATCGTGGGCTGTAACTGGAGTCGATTTCACTAATGCCGTCCTGGAATTCTTCAATTCCGGCATTCTCCCCAGCCAATACAATCACACCTCCATTTCCTTAATCGCAAAAATTCCAAACCCCAATCTACCCTCTGATTTCAGACCCATCTCCTGCTGCAACACCACATACAAAGTCATAGCCAAAATCCTTGCAGACAAATTGAACTACGCCCTACCTTCGATCATTGGAAAATACCAGGGTGCATTCATCAGGGGTAGATCTATTAAACACAACATTCTTATCACCCAAGAGCTCTTCAAAAGCTACAAT
The DNA here is from genome assembly GCA_033239045.1 of Fagopyrum esculentum. Classification (NCBI taxonomy): domain Eukaryota; kingdom Viridiplantae; phylum Streptophyta; class Magnoliopsida; order Caryophyllales; family Polygonaceae; genus Fagopyrum; species Fagopyrum esculentum. Next base: position 470,023 of record BSUD01000349.1, read on the forward strand.
CGACGTCACATCTCCCCTAGGTGTGCTCTTAAGGTCGATCTGTCCAAAGCTTTTGATACGATTGACCACCAATTCATCATTAACTGCCTTGGGCGGATGGGGTTTCCGGATCTATTCATCAAACTGGTTGACGCGTGTATCTCACGCCCCACCTTCTCCATCAACTTCAATGGTTCCCTTAAGGGACACTTCAAGGGGACTCGGGGCCTTCGACAGGGTTGCCCCCTCTCTCCTGGTCTCTTCACTATTGCCTTGGAGGTCTTGTCTGCAATGATCAACATAAACTCAGCCAATCCAAACTTCAACGCCCATCCTAAATGCTCCCACCCCCGCATAACCCACCTATGTTTTGCTGACGATATTCTTCTTTTTTGCAGGGGTGACTTAAGCTCTATTAACATTCTGAAGAACACACTCACACATTTTGGCTACTATTCGGGTCTTCATCTCAACCCCAACAAGTCCTCACTCTTTCTTGGTGGTATCCCTCACCAGGATCTTAACCACTTCTCGGCTGGCTCTGGTCTGTCCATCGGATCCCTCCCATTCACGTACCTCGGTATCCCCATCGGTAGCAAGAGGCTCCGACATGCTGACTACACCCCCCTCATCAACAAGATCACGCAGAAAATCAACTCCTGGAATGCTCGGAATCTCTCCTACGCTGGGCGGCAACAACTAATCTCCTCCATCCTCATTCCGCTCCAATACCACTGGTGCTCCATTCTGCCCATTCCCCAGTCTGTCATCTCGAAGATCACCACTGCCCTAAGATCTTATCTTTGGTCTGGTACGGCTTCTTGTTCTCGCGCCCTTGTTGCCTGGAAAACTGTCTGCTCCCCTAAATCATTCGGTGGGCTTGGCTTCAAGGAGCTCCTCTCATGGAACAAGGCCTGCATCTTCAAGCTTATCTTTGACCTCAACGCTCACCCTCCCGAACATGATCTTTGGTCCAATTGGGTGTATTGCAACATTCTCAAGCAGCACTCTATTTGGACCTGCACTCCAAGCTACAAGTATAGCCACAACTGGAATTATATTTTGAAGATCAGAGACGAGTTTCTGGCTATTCAAACCGCTCCTACTGTCCATACCCTCCCAGCATCCACTCTAAGTCCGAATGGGAGATTTTCTACCACTGCTGCTTATAATCTCCTCTACAATAACCCCCCATCTCCCCAGCAAAGCCTCTTGTTCAAAAACATCTGGAAGACCACTAACTCGCCCAAGAGCAGATTCATCTCCTAGGTTGCCGCCCATTGCAAGCTTCCCACCCTTACTAAGCTCCGCCATTGGAACATCATCCAGTGCGACATCTGTAAGTTGTGCGGGTCCGCGCCCGAAGACGAAGACCACCTCTTCCACAAGTGCCACTTCGTCAACATCACCTTGGATCTTGTTTCCAGATGGTCCCACACCACTATTCCTTACCCTTACAAGGACAACATTTGGTATTGGCTCAACTCCATTAATCCGCATAAACATAACCTCATCTCCAATGTCCGGATTGCTACTGTCACTAATCTGATCTACTTCGTTTGGAAGGCCATAAACGATCTCATCTACAACCATCTAGTCACCCATGAAACCACTTGCGCCCATAGCATCATTCAAACTACGAAAAATCACTTCTCCCACCATTGGAAGGATAGATCCGCCCCTACCTTGTGTTGGGCCAAGCTACTTGGCATCCACCTATAACTGTTGCCCCGTACTCCCCATGTTTGTCTTTGTTCTCTACTGATCTTTGTACCTCTTGTAATGTGCTCTCCCTCTTGACTCTCCTGTAATTACTTTTATCCTGATCCAATATAATACCTTTTCAAAAAAAAAAAAAAGTGAGTGGTACCGTTGGGCGTTGGCTGCTTGCGCTCAAAATTTCCAAATCTGATTCATTTGCTTTGCTCACACAAGTACCGCGTATTAATAAAAAGAATAAAAAATTTGGCGCCAGCCCATCCAATGGCGCCGAAAACCCGATCTTTTTTGTTTATAAAAAGTTGTTTTGGAAGCCAATTTCGAATTTGACGAGTGACAAAGCCTTGCGCCATCCAAAAGCCCTCAAAATCCTACGCTGGCTCCCCCGAGTGCACTCAAATCCACGCTGCGCTCAATCCACAACTTGCTTTGACAGCCTCTAACCCCGCTCCTCATGTGACTTCGTCGGCAATTAGTAAATCGGGTATCATGTAAATAACAAACCCCTAACTAAATTGTCGTTTGTTACATAATTTATTGATTTTAGTTACTCCGGTATTTATTTAAAACTTTTAATTAGTAAACTAAATTAATGTTTTCAAACACACATATTATAAATTTATAATAAAGACTTTAAATATAGTGATCAAATATATTTAATAAATTTTATAATAAAGTGTCTTATTTTTAGTTGAAGTATCTAAAAAGTATGAGATGACAGAGGATGCTCGACTCGTTGGTCTTGTAACTTGTTCGAACTCGACTCGTTTATAAATGAGTCGAACTTGAACATATTAATATTGATTCGTTCGGCTAATATTACACCTTAATCTGACTACGATTTTAATGACAATGATCTGAAGTGACATTTTTAACAAAATCTTAGTGTCGGTGATCTTGAAGCTCCCCACTACCCGTGGGCCCGGCTAGATTCTGTGCCATTAAGAAAAAGTTGGCTAAATTCGGGAAATAATATGCTAAAATAATTACTGTGTCGATGTAGATCGATCGTCCATCAACTGTCGTTACTACCTTTTCTCTGCTCCAAAGTGAATCGTTTGAAACTTTGAAATCGAACGGATCGTCGGATTCCATGTCCATGTCAAATGAACGTGAACCGTTTGGATGTATAAGCTGAAGTAATTACTAAGGATCCTTTTAATTTCGAATCCAAAAACGAATACGGATTCAGTCCACTAAAATATTTTTTTTTTAATTCATAAAATTAGTTATGTATTTTCAGATTATCACTTGAACACACCTAATATATTTTGTTTGGTATCTCAATTCCAAAGTTACTTTATTATCACAACTTTAATGTCTCGTTTTTGAATAAACATGAAACTAAGAATCAAATTATATAAAGAAGTTAAAATACTTAGGGCCCGTTTGGTTTTAACTCCGGAATCGGAACGAAATGGAAACGAATATAGTCCATACGTATATCCTTGTTCATGAAAGTTTTTGCAATCATTCCTTGTGGTTTGAGGTAATTGAAGTAGAGTTTGATTGCTTTTGATACTCTATAGGAAAACAAAATGTGGGGAACCAAGTGCATTTTGCATTAAAGCACAATGAATGATTCCATAAAATTTCATGAATAAGGATATGCATATGGACTAAGGGCTCGTTTGGAAGCGTTAGGAATCATTTCCGGTAACGGTAGAGGTGTGACCGGTTCAAACCAAACCGCCGGTTTGACCAAACCGGCGGTTTAGGTTTGACGGTTTGGTCAAACCGGCGGTTCGCGGTTTAGATTTAGGTTTGGTTCAAACCCAAACCTAAACCGACGGTTCAAACCGATGGTTAACCGCCGGTTTGAGCATTTTTTTATTTTTTTTTATTTTTTTTTTGGCCAAACCGGCGGTTTGGCAAAAAAAAAGAGACGTTGGCAAAAGCCAACGTCTCTTTGCCAAATTCGAACGTTGGCTTTGCCAACGTTCACTCCAACGGCTATTAAAGCCGTTGGAGGTTAAAATTTATTTATTTTTTTTTTTTTTATTACTAGTTTAATTAAAAAAAAAAAATAATACCCACTATTCCTATAAATACCATACAATTATTTCATTTAAATCACACCAACATTCTCAGCTATCTACTACTACTCTCAATCTCCATCTCGTATTCTCTTTCTCGTATTTTCGATCTTTCGAAATGGCAAACCCGGATTTCCCAAGCGACTACGACTTCACTCCGACTCCCGCTTTCTTTCCTAGCACACAAGAAAGCGAGACTCAACCGCCGGATTCGAAAATGCCACAAGTTCCACAAGTTCCACAAGGTGAAGGGCCATTCCGACAAGCCCCTCCACCGAAAATGCTCACCTCCGACATATTCACCAAACATTACAACAAGGGTCCGGTGATGGACGATTATTGCCAAGTTTCGTGCAATTATTGTACGAAGGTGTACAAGTGGAAGTCGAAGGGCGGATACGGAACTTTGCAAACCCACATGCAAAAGACTCATCCGGAGAAGCTCGGAATATCACGGGGACAAACTCAATTGTCCCACGGGTTTACATCCTCTTCCTCTCAATCTTCTTTATTTAATTATAATCATGTTGATGAATCTTTAGCATTAGCCAACTTAATTGCATCCGAAACATTTCCATTTTCTTATGCGGAATCTATTAATGTAAGAAAATATAACACTAATTATCTTCAACCGGCTTATAAACTAACTTCTCGTAAACAAGTTTCGAAATTAGTTTCTCATTCTTATGAACAAAAAAAACAAAAAATTCTTACGGTTTTACAATCTTTTTCGCATCAAGTTTCAATTTGTAGTGATATTTGGAGTACTTTATCACAAAAACATTTTTACATGGGCATCACTTTACATTTTATCGATAATGATATGTACTTGCATAAATTTGTTATTGCATATCGACATTTTAATGAAAGACATAGTGCCGCCAACATTGCTAATTTAATAAAAACGGTTTTACAAGAATTTAATTTACAAAACCGTGTTTTTTCATACTCATTTGATAATGCTTCCGCTAACACCCGCGCCGTTAACCATTTAGTAGGAAATGCGGGTCAACTTATAAAAACTTCTTTTACTCACCAAAGATGTGCATGTCATATTTTAAATTTAAGTGTTCAAGATGGCCTAAAAGTTTTACATGAAATGTTAGAACCTATAACCGATGTAATTGAACATATTTGGCATTCAACCGAATTAAGAAGAAAATGGAGATCAACTTGTATTGAAAAAAATTTTCCTCCGATTTCTTTTTCGAAAGATATTGGAACTCGGTGAAACTCAACCTATAAACTACTAACTCAAGCTATTCGTTATAAAAATGTTTTACAAGAATTTTCTTCACAATTTATTTCTTGGTCTATTTTAGATGATGAAAGTATTTGGCAAACTTGTTTTGATATTTGTAGTGTTTTAAAAGTTTTTAGTGATGCTACTAATACATTAAGTTATGTTTACATTCCTACTTCTTGTTGTTTTTTAGAAATAGCCGTAAATGTTGCCGAGGCTTTACAAACCGGTTTAGCTTTAGAATCACTTAAATATGCGGCGGCCGAAATGAAAACAAAATGGCTAAAATATTATAATGAGGTTCCCGGTAGTTTATCTTATTGCCGCCGTTTTCGATCCTAGACTTAAAATAGATGGTGTTACGGAATTTTTAAATGCTTATTATGAATGTTTAGGTTTATCTACTATTATGAATGTTAATAATATTATTAGTAATGTTCGTGTTGAAATTGCTAAATTACTTAATTTATTTGAAACTAGTGCTAGTGCTAGTGCTTCTACACAAACAACTCCTCCACCCACTTCTTCTTCTCCTTCTCCTTCTATTCTTTCTAAAGCTAGACAAATTTTATCTAAAAGAACTAAAACACCTAGACATTCATCCGCAAGTGCGGAATTTGAAGATTTTCTAACTACTCCTTTTAGTTTTGATGGTGATATTGATAGTTTTGAAGTTTTACAATATTGGAAGAAGATGGCCCCAAAGTATCCAACATTAGCCAAGATTGTGCAACAAATTATGGCCGTTCCCGCATCAACGGTGGCCGTGGAGCAAGCTTTTAGTCAAGGAGGAAACATGCTAAGCTACAAGAGGAGTCAATTGAAGCCCGATAAATTGGAGGCTCAAGTTTGTGTTCAAGATTGGATAAGGGCGGAGAGGAGGCTACAACGGAATGCACCCACTTATGATAGATCATCGGATTCCAACTCCGATGATCCGGCCACTACTTCCGAGTCCGATGCGCAAAGGTAATGGGGTTACGAAAACAACTCGGAAGTCCGAAAAAAGGTAAGTAAAGGTAAGAGAACTACGTGGGCTTTGATTCCTCTTAAACCCCAAGAGGATACGTAGGCAACCGGGAAACCGGTTCAAGCCCTTTCCTTTTTTTTTTTTTCATTTAGTTATATTCAAAATTTCAAATACTAATGTAAAGATGTAATATAAAAAATTGAATGTATAAAAAATTTAGCTTGCTTTATTTTGTTCTAGAATTGTAGTTAGTAATTTTGTTTACTATGTAATTATTATACATTGAATTTCAATGTATAAAAAAATTTATTTTAGTTGCTTCTTTCTTTTATTATTGTTAGTAATTTATTTTAGTATGTAATTATTTTATTCAAAAGCTAATGTAATGAAAAAAAATTCAATGTATAAAAAATTTGAGTTTGCTTT